>PVLA01011345.1:0-54054 GCA_004027455.1 Hydrochoerus hydrochaeris
CTAAAGACTTTCATATTTGACCTTCCTGGACTGGCTCTCCTCATTGGCAAAATGGGGAAAAATTATTCAGTTGCATATTATTCATTCATATAACAAATGGTCAGGAAGCCAAAACTGCTGGAGAAAGAGAGAAGGTGGGGGCAGGGGAGAGAAAAGAAGAGGAGAGGAGAGGAGAGGAGAGGAGAGGAGAGGAGAGGAGAGGAGAGGAGAGAAGAGGAGAGAAGAGGAGAGAAGAGGAGAGAAGAGGAGAGAAGAGGAGAGAAGAGGAGAGAAGAGGAGAGAAGAGGAGAGAAGAGGATAGCCGGAAAGAAAGAGCAGCAACTTTCAGAAAGACAAAGAGCCATCAAAACTGTGCAGCAAGGGAAGCAAAGTTTCTGAGCACAGACCATTCCCAACAGAGGCTCTCTGGTTTCTTTTCTCAATATCCAATACACGAGCTGCAGTTACCTTTTTAAAAAAGATTTCATTAATAATTTTTAAAGACTTTCGGTCATGAAAAGTTTAAGGGAAACCATAACAAACAAACTGACACATATTGCAGCTAAGTTTCAGTTTGTTTATTTTTATTTATTTATTTTGGAACTGACTCAAGAAAAACTGCAACCACAACCACCTTTCTGCCCTACATGTCTTGTCACAAGTTCCCAAAGGTAGGAATCTACTACACGCGCCAAACACTACCTTAAAGTCACTCACTTTCCTGGGGCTACTTGAAATGTAAATGTTCAGTTGTCCCACACGTGTTCTGAGTAGCATCCCTGAATCAAGCCAGGACCCAGACAAGCATCCCACGGCCACATCCCCTGGTCTCCTCTCTCCCCGGCTCCCTGCTGCTGATACCGGGGGCCTTGCTGTGCCCTTCCAGCCCAGGCCTTACCCTTAAAACCACGGTAGTTCATCTTTCTCCAAAGTACACTCCAGTGGTTTGTACTTGTGGTCCAATACCTTTCACAGCTTCTTTATTGCACAAAAGGGGGGAAGGGAAATGCTACACCTGTCCTGTCACTCAGGCCACACCTGCGGACTCATCACCTGATGCATTCTGTGCGCTTTGGCCTTCGCTGGGCTTCGCTCTCTCAAGCAATCATCTCACGACTCCAGAATCTTCACCCCACCTATTGTCCTTTCCTGACAACTTTTTCCACCCTTTATAGCTCAGCTTAAATGTCTGATATTTATCCAATTACATTGGGTGGAACAAAATTCCAGTTTATTTTATAAAGCAGCACCCAGCCCTGTAGTCCTGAATTACAGGAGCTTCTGCATGTGTTGGCTGTTCCCACTGGCACCCTCAGAGGGCGGCCCCTCCATCTCAATTACTTCTGCCCATGTAGCAATTTGTGTGATTTGCGGTGAGTGGAATAGTGCTGTTCCCTGGTCACTTTGGTGAACGAATCAAGGTGTGATCATGGTCAGAGACAGGATTATTGCCTCTTTTGCAGCAAACTCAAGGTGATCCTTACCTGGGTGCAAGAAAGGGCCTGGTGGCTGCAGATTCTTTGGGTTGATCATCTCTTTATCAGAATCCAAGAAAATCTAATTCAAAATGGTGTAGCTGTCTCCTGGTCTGTGTTCACTTCCTTAACCAGCTCCTGCTGGGGCCAGTGGCCTGGGTTCATGTCCTGTTAAACATGGAGTCCCTCTCAACAATGGGCAGGCAGAAGAGTCTTGTTGATTAGCTCTCATGGACCCCTTGGGTCAGTACCTCTCCCTGAAGTGCTGGGGCAGTGGGAATAAGATGATTCAACTGCTCCCAGTGAAGTGGAGTGTATGCTTACTTTCAGCAAAGAATGAGTCCCTTAAAAAAAATAGAATTAAGATTTTTGTTAAGCATATCTTCTGAAACAATGGACATTTAAAAACATCTTCTAAGTCTAGAATAACAGAAGAGACCTGAAAGCAGAGGGATCCTCTGGGGACTGCACACGGCTGGCACAGGAGGAGCAGACAGAGGCTCCTGCCTTTCCAGCAATGGCCGCTCCAGAGTCCGCGTCATGGCAGACATCACTAGTCAATCCTGCTCACATGCACCTTCCGAATCTTCTCAGCGCAGCGCTGGGCAGTGAGATCATCCTTCCAGATTTGATACAACAGCAGAATTACAGCAGCCTTCTGGAAAGGCATGATGTTCAGAGCTGTCGTGAGGTCAGAGGCCAACTCCACCTGTTACTTATTGTCCAGGTGAAGTACAGAAAAGTGGTGCAACTCATAGAAGCTTCATTTTCTTCTCTAGGGAAAAACCAAAATAATTTCCAGGGATTAAGTGAGTACAGATAGCCACATTCAAAATCCATGCAGTACTAACTGCTCACTATTTTCCATTAGTCCTCAAAAGATGACCTGGCATCACTGAGCAGGACCTCTGGTGTCCTCTCTTTTAGAAATTGGAGGTAGAAGCCCCCTCTCCATGAACAGCTGGGTAAAATGCACACTGTCCAACCCGAGCTTGAGGGTCTCAGCTCAACCCAACAGTCCTACAGCAACTTGGGACAAATTATGTACTTGGAGGACCCAGGGCAGTCCAGGATACGAAAATCTTATTCCAGCCTGGATGATGAAAATGCTGACTGATTCGGTGCAAAACACCCATTATATTCAACTGGAAAACATTGACACTGGAGCTGGTGACTCTGGGCTCCTGTGTCAGAGGAAGTGGCAGCCTGCCTGCTTCTGCCGGGCCTCAGGACCAGCCCTGTCTCTGGACACTTAAATCAGTAACTCCTTGGTTTCTCCTTTAGAACTCATTTGTCCTTTTTTCCTCCCTCTCTTCAAGACACACAATCAATCAAACATAAGTGATCGCTATAGCCTGAGCCGGGTGTTTGTTTTTATACATCAAAAGTGGGGAGGAAGCATTTCAGTGTGAAGTTGTCTTCTCATTGCTCATTCCCATGGCAAGTTCTCTTGCCCTTGGGCTTAAATGCAGCCTGCTTTGCAATGTTCAATGCTCAGTAGCAACTTCAACATTGAGTAGAAGCGAAACTGCATCTGTTGGGCCCCTCCAGCTTTCACACAATAGATGTCTCTGAGTAGCAGCTATTTCCTTAGGACCCTCCTCCCGTTATGTGTTAGGGAGGGGAGGACACATGGTACTTGGTTATTGGCGCTTTGTGAACGTCTAAGAAATAAACAAGGTGGGAATTACACAACTCTTTTCAAAATTAATCCTTTAATTACACTTGAGACAAAACTGGTCAAGTAGAAGTGGACCCACTCTAAGCATAGAACTGAGGAGCCTGCCTTATGGACAATGTGCATTTTAAATTTTTAAGCAGAAAGATTGTGTTAAAAGATGTCTTTTTATTAGATTACTAGGGAGAATGGTAACATGGAAGACCTACTGAAATAACAGAAATACAAAGCAAACACACTTTGAATGAACGCTGTGGAGGTGGCCTTGCTGCAGGGTGAGGTGTGAGGTCACCGCCCTGTCATCTGTGACTAGAGGCACCTGAGCAGCTGCAGGGATCAGGTGCTTACACAGAACCATGCTAAACAGGGCAAGAAAGAGCAGGCGGGAGAGAACATTTTCCTCTCTGTGTCCCTGGCACCGTGGGAGTTGGCAGTGGGAGTTGTCTCAGCAGCAGCCCCTGTCATCCCCTGCCAAGGGTTTCCATGCTGTGAAACACAGGGTAACCCTTGTACCTACCATTACTGGTACGTTCAAGAGATCAACACCCAGAATCCCTTGCAGTATGTTTCCTCTTCAAGCCTTCCTTTCCCCGCTGCACTCTTGGGAGACTATGGGCTGACTAATATCTCAGCAATGAATTTCCAGTCTCTGCAAAATAGCCAGAGGTGCTGCATGTTGCTTGTAACTCAGAAATTTGGCTGAATCGAATAATACAAGAACTGCAGCAGTGCAATGGAATTAATATGTTTGGATTTTCTACGTGGATATTTGATGCCACCACCTTTATAAACATCAAAAATATCATCTAGAGCCCAGAGCTCTGCCTGTCAGCAGGCAAATAGGGTGCAGTTAATGATTTCACTGAGGAAACAGAAAGCCCTGGAATCCAACCAAGTGGAGTGAACCACTAACAGCACAGGTTAGGCTCTTACTCTACCATACAAAGTCCTAGGATAACTTCACTGAACTTTGTTCTCTTTATCTTTGGACAGAATAAGGAAGGCTCTGGCCTGTGTGCCTAACCCAGAGCATCATGTGTTTGTGGAGTTTCACTAGAGCACATCCATGGATTTTACACAGAGATATAGATACGTGCAGATACAGATATAGCTATATTCTCTACTCATGCTTTTACAATCCCTCGAGGAGGGGAAGGATTATGACGCAGAAGACATGACTTGACACGACTGAAATATTTACTATTTTCCACTTTACCAAAAAGTTGTACAGTCTCACACCCATGGAACGATTCTATTTCTCCGTGTGCTCTGGGGATCTTCTCCCCACTCATTCAGCCACTGCTGACAGCGCTTCACCAGGCCTCCTGCCTTTACCCGCATGGGGGAAGGTCTGTCCACCTTGGAAGCTTTCCCGCCTCTTCCTCACCATGTCCATCTCCTCCTTGGTCTCCACAGCACAGCTGCAATGCTCCAGGTCAGAGAATCTTTGCATCTTCATATTAGTCTCGTGTCCTTCTCTAATGTCTGCTGTATCCTGGCTTTGCCTCTGGAACCCAGTATTATGCTGGGGCAGCTGATATGAAAGTACCTGCAAAGACGTGAAAGGAGAAAATCCCGCCTTCTCATTTTCCCTTCCTTGCACACGTTAGCCAGAACATCAGGTCAGGTGGGTGGGCTTGTGCTGCCGAGAAGCCCTCAGTGCTGGGCGGCATCGGGGCCCACAAAGAAAAACAAGCTTTGCTATAATCCAGGTGGTCCAACCACACGTCCCCCCAATGAACGACCGTCCAATCAGAAGTGAGGAGTCACAGTGAGCAGCACGGACAGGTGCTGTAAGAAAAGGCCCCTCCTGTGCCATCCTTAGGAGTTCTACAGGCTGTGCTCACGGGACGGATGCTCTGGGGACCCACGCACTCTGATGATAACACGTCGCCCCCCTTGTCCTCTCCTTGTGAAGCCATTTTCTTGGGTTCTTAATCTAACTGGAGGAAACTGAGGGCATGATACACCCACACAGGTACAAACTCACCAGCATCTGAACCACGGCACTGCTGTGCCCAAGACCACTCCACTTCTTGGGAAGGAATCAGTTTCCTGAAAAAAGCTGAAGAAGAGGAAGCGGAATGAATCGCAAGTTTTGCAGAGCATACCCAGCACGCCCAGGGGCCAAGTGGTACACACAGCGGGAGGCTGGTGGAGCTTCTGGCCTCCTGTGACTGGCCTGAGGACAGGATGCGGTCACTCAGTCCCAAGCTCACATATGGCCTGAATGCCAATGAGCAAACACGCACAGGCTAACAGCCACTCTTCTCTGGTTCAAACCCACATTTCTAAACCCTGCAAGCATTTTTGCTAGATTAAACTCAGTTCTGCAACACAGAGGCTAAAAATAGAGAAATCTCTCCCCAGACAGCAACTGTTTTTGGTCTGAGATCTCCCCGTGTGGACCAAATTGTTTTATATAACCTCTCATTAAGCAGAAGTGAACCAAAAACACACAATTAAAAGTAATTTTAATTATAAACTGCTCTCCCAGGGAAATATTAAATTACAGCTAAAATATAGATAATCAAAACCCAGATAAATGCCAAGGAATTAGGAGAAAATTCACACAAAATATCTCTGTGCAGAGGGAAGACTGGGGATAAAGACAGAGCTAGAGATTTAGCTACCTGGCTGTGCTTCCAGGAATCATACTTACATTTAAAATATAAGTCTGATCTTTAAAAGTATCAATAAATTTTATTAATGGGGAAATATTAAAATAATACATTATCCTTAAATATCAACATGCGAGTGGTAGCTTTATATCTGTGAGAAGAGTGTGTGGTAGCAAAATTCACATTCAGTAATAAATCTTCCCAACTTGCTATCAAAACTTCAGCATCTTTTCAAAACTTCATTAACGTTATGAAATGGGCAAGATTACAAGATTGTAAAAAAGTGGGCAAAAGATCCTACCATTTGCATATAGATAGAAAAGAACTCACACCCAAATTACTGGTGGAAAGTAATGATTGTCAATATTTTTGTATAATTTTCAGTAAATTAGCCCTCAGGAATGGCTACCATGTTTTAGCAACATAGATTGATTCTTTCTAACTTTTCGTGTAAACAATGAAAATAAAATGTTTTATCAAAAAATTAACTGTATAGTATATCTGAAATCCATGAGAAATGTCAGTGGTTTAATGCATTTTAGACAAAACAGGGCAAAATCTATAAAATAACAATTTTTCCTTCATTTCATTTCACTCCCGTTGACTCAAATTCATGTATTTTTTCAACTCCATCGAAGCCTACATATTAAGCCAAAGGCCCTAATGCCCTCTATGTTTGTCCCCACTTTGTCTTAGTTCAGAGTGTTGAACGATTACTGTACACTGGCAAGTGTATCAACAGTATTAAGTTATATCTTGCAGCTCCAAGGGCTGGAAAAATCCAAGATCAGGGGTGCAGGACCCTCAGTGTCTGAGGAGCCTCATTTTCAGGGTCCAGGAAGCTTTGGCTCCTACCTGGAGTCTTTTCTCTGTGTCCCGCCTGGTGGCGGGGAAGGACTCTGGCTTCTTCAGCCTCCGATGAAGCTGCTGATCCATGATGAAGGCTCAACATTCACAGCCCGGCCACCCCTCAAAGGGCACATCTCCTAACAGCATTGTGGATGAATTCTGGGAGGACACAAGCGCTCAGACCACAGCAGGGGTGACAGTCACCTGAGCTGGGCCCGGGACTCCTGGGGCGGCGTCCACGTCTGTACAGAGGGCAGCACAAGGTCTGAAGATTGGAAGAGGCCGTCTCTGAGTCACAGCATGTTCCACATTTCTCCAGCAGCGGATCCACACCAGTCATTCAGAAACCTGAAAAGCAAAACCCTGTTTGTTTCCAAAGATGTTTTAATGGCCACACAAATGCTTAGAATATAATGCTAAGGGGAAAATGATGCAAAACATTTTATGCACGTCTTCGTGAATATACATGTAGAAAAATATTGGAAGTTTACCCTGTTTCTCTCCAGGAGTCATGGCTATGTGGATTACTGTTATTTAGAGCAACAACTGAAACTTTAAATGTTCACAAAGTGAATTTTTCAATACAGAATACACGTTTTCTTATGAAAATATGTATTTCATTAAAAAATGTTATCCCTGACACACCCCAGCATCCCTCAACACTGCTGCAGTGATGGTTGAACTACTGAAAATCGCTTGCAGGCTTCTCTCTTTCCTTCAGTTACCGAATCCCTTTCTATTCCAGAGGTTTGGCTGAGGTCCCTTTGCATCATGGGAAAAAAGACATGGCTCTTTCTTAGCTTTTCCCTTCATCAAGAGAAAAGGGATTGAATGTAACACACGGCCTCTAACCCGAATGCGTAAACTCTCCAAGTCTTGGTCATCCCATCTTGTTCGCAGGGGTCACTGAGGATTTGCTGGGAATCCTCCTGGGAGTTGGGGAGGGGTAACGTTCCATCAGCGATCCTCCTGTGAATTTGCGTGATGATTCTGAGCTGAGCATCACCCTTTGCAAAGAGAGAGTTCCTGCAGGAACAGAACGTCCCAGAGCCATTCTGTCTGCCTTTCAGTGCCTCCAGCCCCCAGTGACCAGGCTCCTGAGGTGCCCCTAGCGATGGAGACTCACAGTAACTACTGCAAACGTTTAATCCATGATTGGCACAGAAGTCACGCTCATCCTGCAGTGAGCTCTGGTCTGTGCTTTCTGATCCTTTCTGACAGTGTTCACAGCAGTGCTGAACTCTACCAAGACGCGCAGCTCAAAGATGAAGGAGCCACCTCACACAGCGGAAGCGGTGTATATTTGGGAAGCGAAGAAACCCTCGAAATGAAGTATTGAATTGCATAGGACTTGGGCAGAAATCCACTAGTCGGTGCCACATGCACATAGGATGTCTCGTGTGTGTTGGAAGCAGCACCGAGCCTGAGGGCACAGCCAGCGCGCTGCCCTTGAGCTGGAAAACCTGCTCTGCACTCCGCAGCGCTGACACAGTCTATTGGTTCCACGAGCACAGTCAACCAGCGTCCCTCTCACTCTCCCTCTAGGAGTACTTTAATCGCAAGCACACACGCAGACAGGCACGAAGACTAATTTTTAATGCCCAAACTTAGAAAATCCCCTTCTCCCGTGTCATTCAGTAACAAGGCAGGAATAATTCATAAACATAGACTTGGTTTATCAAATAGAAAATGCAGCATGTTTGGTCTTATCATTTCTCACTAGGATAACAGTTTTGAAATCATGACATAGAAACCAAATTACCACAAGCCCCGTATTTATTTCCTGGGGATTAAATGGGAATTCCATCAACTCTAGAATAGCTCATCAGGAAACCTCAAAAATAAAGATGTTAAACTCATCTTCTGTACAGCAGCTCTCACAGCGTAGGACGTTTATGGAAGATGTTTATATGTTTAATGCCTAAAATATTATTCATCGGCTCCTCACCAGTTGTGCCAGAGGGTTTTGACTAAACTGCTGTCTCATCCACTGCGCAGGAGATACTGCAGGGAATGTGGGTGCATCAATGGTCCAGGCAGTGAGTCTGATGTCTCTTACGGAGCTGGAAGAAGCACCTCTCCGTGATCTCTCCCCTTGTCGAGTTCATTCACGTTAACAAGTGTATTTATTTTTAAACTCCCTGATTTCCCCCAGCCACTCCTTTCTGAGAGCCTGTTTTTCCTTCCTAGGTGCTCCTCAGAATCGGATTTGGCTTGCTGAGCTCCAGGAACTGAGGGCACCACAGACCCCGGCTCACTGACCCACGGTTACATAGTTCTCACGTATATAATCACCTGGAAGGGTTTCCAGTAGCCTTGCACTTTCTATGGGCCATAAATACTTGATGTAAACTAAATTTCACCTGCCATATTTGTTTACTGCTGTCACGGATGCTAAGCACCAGAACAATTTAAGATCTTACTGACTGAGAAAATTGGGTGGAGGGGTTATGACCTGTTGTCTGCTTTTTTATTCTAAATAAAGTTAAAACATCAAACCAAAACACAAAATAAAAACAAAGGTTAAGTAAGAAGGAGTCAAGAATATACATTGTTAGGTCTGGGGGTTTGCCTCAGCAGCACAAGCGCCTGCCTGGCAAGCTTAAGGTCATGAGTTCGATCCCTGGTACTGAAAAAATTAAATAAAAAGGAATATATGTTATTAATAGCAAAGTTGATGAATAAGAATATTAACCAGGTTATGCTGAGCTGGGCCTATTTAAATTCAACTTCTAATACGCCCAGGGTTAAAGGAAGAGTCCTGGCGAAATGGTTCCTCAGGTACAATCGCAGGGCTTGGTTTTCACCGTCCAGTTGAAGGAGGCAATGGACACTGGCAGGAAATGGGCACCACCCAGCCTGGGCACTTCCACCTCCCTGGCCTCTGCCTCCTCCCTTCAGCCCTACATTATGGTATTCTGAACTTCACAATAGCATCTTCCTATTTCGCTCATGCCAAATCTTTTACTGGTCAAAAAAAAATTCCCACAAAGATACATTTGTAGGAGATGACTTATGTGTTATGCTTTAAAATCAGCCCCAAATTTTAGTGAAGGGCGTAAACCGATGTATCTCTAGGAAAGATTTCCAATACCCTGGTACTGTGTAAGAAACTGCAGTAAAGTGCCTATTTATGTGCCACACCATTGCTTTGGTCGCTGTAGCTCGATTGGCATGCTGCCATTTACAGCTGAGACGCTGGGAGTTTGGGGTACAGGCTGCGGGGCATTTAGTAGTCATGGAACAGCCGTGACGTACTTGGTGGGGTGCCCAGCACCTGACGCGCCTCTCTCCCTTAATTCTGACAGCCATCCCGTGGGGAGGTGCTACCACCTTACCTGTTTTACACATCAGGAAAGGGAGACTTATATAGACTGAGACTCAGGGACGTGTTCAGTCCACGCAGCTAGTAAGAGGAATAGCTGGAGTCCTAACCAGCGCTTGTCGGACTCCGGATCCTGAGATCTCTGGGCTCTGCCTTTCCCAGATATGTCTGATGCTTTAAGGTAAATGCTAAAAACCTAGGGGGAAAGTGGATCCTTGCAGATTTGTGGGAATGCTGGGCCTGCTGCTGAGCCGCACACGTTTGTGCCAACTTCCCCTGTCTCTCCTCGTCTTTGATCCTGTTGTATGGTGTGCCCGTTACTTTAGGTGCCATCCTGGGTCTTCCCAGTCTCTTATCTCCCACAAATCAAGTGTTATCAGCTCTACTGGGATCTCTCATCGTGGGAAAAGAGAGGATGCACCTCCATTCCAGCCCTTTGGAAGGAGGACGTCGGCTACCTAAGAACCCAGTCTAAATCCCGCGTGTCAGCCACAGCTGTGAGTGTGGTAACTGCGCCTGCAGGACCAACACACTGTATTCAATAGAGCTTCATCGCATTGACTGGGTGCTGAGAACTTGCTAAAAGATTTACACATTTTATTTGATTAATCTTCCCTAACAGTACCATCCAGTCAATAGTGTGCGCATTCGGAAGTTAAGGTACAGGGAAGATCAGTCCGTCCTAATCACCCAGATGTGGCAAAGCCTGCGCTCACCCACAGCTCTGGCTCCAAGTCCTCAGTTCTTCACTGCCTTAGTGCATTGAAGGGGCCCCACACACGCCCTCACAAGGGGCGTGTCCTGGAGGAAGCTAAGAAGAAAGGAACATCCAACAGGAGACAGCCAGAGGCCCCGTGTCTTGGAGAATGAATTCCCGTGTCTTAGCATGTCTTTAGCTTAGGTTCAGGGGCCCAAGTCTTTACACCAAGTCCTGAGAAATAGGCTCTCTAGGCGAGGAGAAACTAGATTTAGTCGGAGAGAGAGATGACATGGTTAGGTTGGTCTCGCATGATCTACTCCTGGACTAGTACCTCGGAGTGAGGAGTCCGTACCACACTGAGACGAGACTCTTCTCCAGGGAGAGCGTGGGCTGACACCAAAGGGTGGTAATCTGGAAGAGTCCAGGCAAAACAGAGGAAGCCGTGTGGTCACTTGAAGACCCGTTAATGCATATGTTTGGATGAAAGAGCTCATTGGTGGCTGAAAAGACAAAAAGGGCAGTGGGGTAAAAGTCCCAGGAATTATAAGAAGTGGACCCTTGGGGTTAGAGAAAAGCACATGAGAGGCTGGGGTGACCCTCAGCGGGATCCCAAGAGGAAGGACCCAGAGCCCAGATGTCGGGAGGGAGGACGTTGCTAGCTGTCTGCTGCTGGTGCTTGGGGGGGCAGGGGCGGGTCACAATGAAGCAAAGATGGACAGAAAAGACATTTGGGTTTTGCCATCTCTTGGCCATTGTGAATCAGTCCTGGAGATGAACCCTGCTCTACAGTGTTTTGCAGGTAAAATTTGTAAAGCGGATACATGTCAAGGTAAGGATTCTTAACAAGCAAAGAAGACAAAACAAAACAGCAGCAACAACAAAAATGCTTGAACTCAAAGACAGAGCAAGAAGACGGAGGACATTTTTAGAGCTAATGGCCATCTTTAACTTAGTTACAATGATAATAGCACGGGGTGTATATGTGCAAATTCACGGAAATCTACATTAAAGATAGGTGAACTTCTGGGCATTAATTGTATTTCAATGAAGCTGTTAGAAAAAAGAAAGAGGTACAAGAAAGAGACCAAGTGCTTTCGCTAGGGTCTTGCTAGAGAGAGCACAGGAAACTGGAAGCAGTAAGTTCCTTCCCGTTGGTTCTTCTGGTCTCATTCTAGTGCCCTGGACTGGCACAGCCTGGCACGGGCAAAGGACACTGCTGGTGTCCGCAGTTCCAGCTCTTGAGATCCTGAGAGCTGTGGGGAAGAGGTCGACTTAGGCTCTGGAGAGGCGTGACCAGAGAGCAGGCCCCCTGGGGCACAGTTCGTGGCCCAGAAGGTGATGACAGTCACCATCCCATTCACATCCCCCCCCCCCCGCACTTGTTCACAGAGGTCTCAGTTTAGACCGGTGAGGTGGCTTCTGAGTAAGGCACAATGTGACAGAGAATCAGTGAAAAACAAAAATGTATTCTTCAGATTCCGTCTTAGCTGTACCTTTGTGGATAGGGAAAGGAGAGATTTTTCTGTAAATTCCATGACTATCTCCTGCATAGCACGAGGCTTACACTGCACTCTGAGCTCTTGTGGGTGTGTTGATGTGCTAAACGGAGCTGTGAGAAGGGGCTCCGCAGTGCTAGAACCCGTTGTTCATTTCTTTCTGGAGATGCACTCGAATTCGCAAGCCTATGTAGGGGTCCCTTGCTCCTTCCCCTCTCTGGGACGTGGATGAGCTGGGCTGGGTGACGGGATGTGCGATGTGCGTGGCTGTGTGGGTGGTAACCGGGGGTGGGGCTCGGATGGAGGCAAACAGTGGCTGCACAGAAACCAGAGTGGGAATGTTCCTGCTGAGCCCCCCGCTGAGGCCAGGGACAGAGATTTACACTCTAACAGATCAGCTCCTGGACCAACCCTCACCCTCCTCTCCGGGAAAGGAATCAGTTTCCTACTTTTGTACCGGTGAGGCCAGAAGAAGGCAGAGTGGAACTGACTCAAAAATAACCAAGGGCCTCTAGGAGCCCAGTTTCCAGTTTAGAGCCAATCAGCAGCTTTACGTTCAACACACACGGGAATCAGGAAAAAAATAAATCTGCCACAGAGAAAAAATATAGACCCGGGATTGAACAGCTGTTGGATTATGCCTAGTCAGCACTCTTTCTTCTGGCTAAAGGTTGCTCGTTTCTATTGAGCAATAAGGCTCCGTGTGTGTGTGTGTGTGTGTGTGTGTGTGTGTGTGTGTCTGTGAGCACCCACTTGGGGGAGCTGGCAGAGGCACCCTCAGTCCCCCCACTCTGGGGCTGGTCCCCAGGTGCTCAGTGATCACAGGCCTTCGGTAACTTCCTGGGCAGAGGCCAGCTGGCTGACTCTGGATCCCAACTCTGCCCTCTGGGAGAAGGAAGGCGAGCAGCCTCCTCTTTCTGCAGAAATGAACGGGAAAGCGTGAGCTACCAAGTACCCTGCAGGTCAGCCACCAGCACCCACAGGGGATGGAAACAGCAGGGAGGCGAATGGAGGATGGGATGGGGGCACGGGGCTCACTCCAGAACAGGCAGACCCCACAGCCCCTGGGAGGTGCTTTTTTGAATGCACAGCTGGAGTTCCACCCGCACCACACCTGGGGAGGCAGAAGAGGGGCTTCAGGGAGCCTCATCCAGAAAGCAGGGGGAGAGGGTGCTTCTAGGAACCCAGTCGGAGTCCCCACGCAGGGTGCAGGCTGCTCCGGAGCAGGCTGCAGCCGCAGAGGGTGTGAGCTAATCACTCTTCGCAGTGGGGTAAGTGGAGGGAAGGAAGGAAGGCAGCGCCTTGCCTTGTCTCTTTGTTCTTTTCACAAAGAGAAACTCAGAAACTTTTTACCCTGTGGCATGAAGTGTAGAAGTTTAAAACAGGAGCTTGAATTGACTCTGCGTACAGGATACGGCATCTGGGGCACAATGAAAATACAATTCTAATGCAGACAGTAAAACGTTTCTGTCACCATCGGCCATACAAAACACACTTAAAAATAAAACCAAAAATCCAAACGAAAAGTTCTTTGATATACAAGTACAGACATAGAAGAATGAAGGGTAGTAAACATACCACTACTCAACCTTGTTAATAATTACGGGAATGCACATTTCATCAAAACACAATTTGACCTCTGCAGAGCCCGGCGGAGGCATTTAGCAGAGAGGATCCTAAATAGAAGAGATGGAAACATTCAGTGCTGTTAGGACAGAGCACAGAGGGATTCCCCAGGGCAGTCAGTGCTGCTAGATCAGAGGACAGAGGGATTCCCCAGGGCAGTCAGTGCTGCTAGGACAGAGGACAGAGGGATTCCCCAGGGCACTCAGTGCTGCTAGGACATAGCACAGAGGGATTCCCCAGGGCAGTCAGGTATTTTTTGACCAAAATGATATGATTCCCTAAAAATAAAAATGTTCTGTTCTTTGACTTCACAATTACATTTCCAGAAACAGATCTATAGAAGGATTTTCACAAAGTCTACAGAGATAGGTAGATATATAAACATGTAAACACAAGTATTTGTGCATAGATGAAACATACTCCTGTATGCATTTGCTAATGGGGAGGAAACCAAACAAACTGCGCAAATAGTCCTCTCCAGGTGGGTGAAATGAGCCATGGGTACCCACAGAATGGAATACAAAGAAGCCTTCTGAAGAGAGAGGTATCTTTGCACATCATAGTATGAAATGTTGCCAGAAATATTGTAAACAGTTAAAAGCAAATCACAGAACAATATGCAAAGCTTTATTTGATGTTTTATTGAACTATGAATATATCTTCCATCACTACCACATCAGTACCTAGGGACCCTCAGGGAGCCCTAATGGAGCGCGTGCCAATTGCTAATACTGTATGGTTAGGGATGAAGTATTCGGCCTTTTCTTTTTAATTTCTTTTACTCATTTTCATGCTACGGATCTCATAATTTGTAATTAGTAGAAACAATAGAACTTTTTAAGAACCCAGACATTTCAAAAAAAATTGTTGCCAGAGATTTAGCTCAGTGGTATAAGTGCCTATCTGGCAGGCACAAGGTCATGAGTCCTATCCCTGGTACCAATAATAAAAAAAAAAATGTTACTCAGAGAAACTGAGGAGGAGGGTCACAAATTCACACTCAATCTGGGTAACAGCAAAAGAACCAGATGCTTTCTCAAGAAGGGGTTGGGGTGAGCTGCAGCTCCCTGCATTCAACCCCCAGCACCTCAGTGTAAAGGCTGACTTGCGCTCATCTCAGGAGGGAAAAATCTAACAACTAAAGCAGACGCCCAGGGCCCGCAGAAGCAGAGCAGGGTGGCTGTGATCTCTAAAAGGGGGCCTGAGCTGACTGAGCCCCCGCCTACAATTCAGCCCCACTCAGAGCCTGTGAGCATCAGCCTAGAGGGACAAATGCATGGCAGGGGGCAGCGTGGCCCACAGCTGCTGAGGGGCCACCTGGAACCCCCAGCCAGACCTTTCCTGGTGGCCAAGAAGCAGCAGCATCCACCCAAACAGCCGAACCTGGGGAGCTCCAGGGAAGGGGCCATTTACAGGGCTAAGGGAAGACAGTAGAGCCGGAAAACCTCGCAGGGGTAGAAGGCAGGCAGTTCGCTCAGGGCCCTGAAGCCTAGAAAGGCCCTGGGCGGGGCCAGCATCGCCAATGGCAGTGCTTGGGTCTTGGGGGAGGGACACCTCGGGGGAGGGGGCTGTGATGGGCAGAGGAGGAACCCCCTCACCTCTGCTCCTGGGTGGTTGGTGTTTGCCATCAGAAATCTCCAAGCAGGTGAGGAGATAAGGACTCCCCAGGGAGGAGCAATCTCCGGCCTCAGAACAGAGTGAGGAGGGCAGCAAAGAGATCAAGTCGGTTGGCAAATGGAGACCACTCATTCCACTGTGTGAGTCTCCGTGGAGCAGGGCTGAGCACCTTCTGCTGTGCTGCTTGGCTGCTCGGCACCTCTGGCTGAGGGTCTCCAGAGCTGTTCAGATCCCCGAACCTTGCTTTCCTCATCTGCATGTGGGGGGACCCTCACCATCTGTGCACACCCTCAGCAATGGGCACCGCAAAGGGCCTCGTGGTCCAGGGGAGGAGCCGCTGCCCTCCACCCACCTGGCTTCTCCGGATTCAACTCAGTCTGACTCAGAAATTAACGAGTCTCTCCCAGCGCTCCTTGTATATTTCCGAGCTCTTAAATGTGGTTTAATGAGTTGATTTAACTTTAACTGAAATTCATTAAAATGTATTTGCTCTAAGTAAATATTTAAATGAATATTACACGAGCTAAGGGAGGAGGAGGCTTTTTATTACACCCATCATCTCTCTGGGAGCAATCTTGGTTTTCTTTCTGTAGGATGATTCTTCCACTAAGCACAGCGTCTGGGCCCTGGGAAAACCACGGTAAGATCAGCCAGGCCTCCCTGTGGACGCAGAGCTTCCCGCCGTGGGGCAGGAAACAGCACTGCGGGAACTAGCTGCCATCTAGCCCGCAGCCTTCCTGCAATGGGTCAGGCAGCTGCTCCTGTATGGAGACGATGCGAGACCCTAGTCAAGTGAGCATTTCCCCCACGTGTCCCTAGGCAAGTGGCTAAGGGATTTCTGGTTCACTGTCCAAAAGGCAGGTCAGAAGAAGAAATGCAATGAACAGCAAACAAGTCTATCTCTGCGTCCACGGTCCAGAACAGAACTGTGAAACTCAGTGCAGAGACAGTAATTTCAGGAAAAATCTTTTTGAGAGTACAAGATTTTTGTTGTCTTGAGCTTTTCGGTTCTGCTCTAACCCATAACCAAGCAGAAACTGATCCATCACAATCTCTCTTGGAATAAAGACTCCATGTGCTGAGGGGTAGATAAGAAAGAGCCTGAGAGGAAACCAGACAAAGAAGGTGGCATCTTGTACTAATGGTGGCTGGATGACAATTTCCCTCCCCTAGTCTGGGAATCTGAAAAGAGATCCCAAACCTCCACACCATGAAAGGGGATTAGAGATGGGTACATGCGGGTCCCAGCACAGGGCCCGGGGTCTCCCAGTCACAGCAAGGGAAGTTCCCCCGTGGCTGTAGTGATCTCATGAACACTGGTGAGAGGTTGGGAAAGCCTGGGGCTGCACACGGGGGCTGGGACCAAGGCTATGGGGGTGAACAGGCCTCCCATTGGGGGGCCAGAAAGGGCACAGCCATTGCAAACCGCTCAGGAGGGGTCACCATGGCAGCAGCATCACTTTACTTATCATAAATGGTGGCTTCCCACTCCCCCACATGCGCACCCACACTTGTCACTGTTGCTGTTTATCTTTTATTAGTAAATATTTTTTCGTATGTATTGATCACATTCGTCACAGGGAATTTTTACCTGTACATGATATAGCTTAATTCCTTTCTCCTACTCCCCCCTCACCTTCAGTCCCTCCTCACTCCTCATTTATAAAAGCTGGTGTTTCCATCTCTTTCCTTCTGTTATCTTTTCCTTCATTTCCCCCTCCCCACTCCCGTGTTCCCCTCCCCACAGCACCCTGCTTTTCCTAACAGCAGCCATCCTCACGGTATGTGGTAAAGAAGGTACAACTTAAGGTACTGTGTCACACAGGGAGAGGAAAAGGCAGCCTGGGGGATTTCTGGATTGAATAAAGACAGAGAAAATCAGTTAGAGAAAATCAGTTCAAGGAAATATTATGCAATTTTAATCTCAGAGTCCTAGAGAAGTAGAATAGCAAGGCCTCTAAGACTAGCAGAAGAGATAAGTAATGCAATTTGATCATTTATCCCCCAAAATCCCAGGGAAGACCACATCTGGGATGAACTGGGCCAAAGGTGTGAGAAGGTAACATTGCACATGAAAGAATTTTATAATATTTTACCTTATAAAGTTGCCAGTCTAAAAGAACTTTAGAAACAATTGAATCCAGTATTTTTCCAAGATGAAATACGTGAAATGGGGAAAGATATGGCTTTGTTAATAATGCCCAATTAAGTGTTTAAAATTACATTATGCTTATTGATATTATATTATGCTTGTTTGTTTTAGGGTCATTATTTGCAAACAAAAATGATTTAGTTTCATTTAAAACGAATTTCATCTGGAATTTGAAAAAAAGGCCAAAAGTGAAAATATATGCAAATAGAAAGGGCATAAGACCAAAAAAAAGTGCCCAGCATGATGGCACACCCTTGTAATCCCAGCACTCGGGAGGCTGAGGCAGGAGGATCATTATGAGTTTAAGGCCAGCCTGGACTACAAAGTGAGCTCAAGGCCAGCCTGAGCTGCATAGTGAGACCCTGTCTCAAAAAAACCAAGAAAAAAAAGGAAAGAATGAATGAATGAATGAATGAAAGAAGGAAGAGGCATGTATGTGATCTCCACATCAGCTGTGCTGTTTGATTGACTTTGCAAGCCTAGAGCCTAGTTGGAGAAGAACAATATGCAATAGAGTAACTATGGTAGATTTCCTACTGTCTTATCACTGTTTTGACTCATTTTATTGCTTTGTTTTTTTCTCTTTAAAATTAAAGAGGGAGAAAAACCTGAAGTAGTGGGATCCAAAATGTACAGTGGATATTTGAAAGTGAAAGGGGAGGAAATGTCTAAAAAGGGGAGGTGGTAGCCACTGTTAATTTCCTATTACTTTGCTTTGAAGTCCTGTATCATTTTCATTGCTTTGTTTGGTTTGGTTTTGTGCTGGTTCATTTTGTTAGATTCTATTATGTCTGATGGTATGGGAAGCTATTTTGAAGATAATAAGATGTATCATGGTAGCCATTGTTGATCTCCTGTTATCTTATTTTGAAGTCCTGTATCACTTTCATTGTTTTGTTTTGATTGGTTTTCTTGTGTTTCTTGTGTTTTACTTGGCTTGATTTTATTATGTCTTATGGTAGAGAAAGCTATTTTAAAGATAACATCAGGCATTATGGTAGCCATTGTTGAGTTTCTATTATCTTGTTTTGAAGTCCTGCATTACCCTCATTGTTTTGTTTTGATTGGCTTTGTTCTGTTTCCTTTTGTTTTGTTTTATACTGTTCTCTTTAAAATAAATTTTAGAAAAAAGAAAAGGCATATAATAAAATTCACGATAATCAGGAAAATCTTTAAATTTCTAAAGTTGAAATGTGTTTAAGTGCTTTTGTTTCACTTTCTCATTTATATGAGTATTTAACCAACAGGCAAGAAAACAAAGTGTTTCTTAATCTGCATATAAACTTAGAAAGAAGAGCCAGTCCAATTGCCACATAGAAAGGCACAAGACACCTCATCCCATCAATGAGAATAAGATGGAAACTTATAAAAATTCATAATTTCCCCTGAGACCAATGAACAGTTCCTGAGGCTAAGTCATAAGACCACTCAGGAGGCTCCCTCAGGAAATAATGAGCCCACTGGCATGCTGGTGATGTTTAGAAAACTCACATCCTGGTGGAAAACTACCCTGATGTTTAGTGTCTGCAAAAGTCCACGGAGCCCACTGATCCTCCATGGCCCGTTTTCAAGTCACCATCGAGTGGTCAATGTGAAGAGTAGGGAAGAGATTTGCAAAATCTGTTCTTGTGAGCTGATAGGACATGATTACAGCACACACCTCAATAGGAGTAAGCAGATAAAATTCAGTTATAATTTTTTTGAATTACAGCGAGAGTCACCAGGTTCTTGTGTAAGAGCAGGAAACTCCAAACAAAGGGGGTTTTGTTGCTATACGTGGGCTTCTTTGCGTGGGCCTCACTGGGTGCTCACGAGAAAGGCTAGAACAGGGCATAGGCCCATCGTCAGCCTGCTGGTGGGTCAGGCCAGCAGGGAATGGCTGCATCCTACTGTGTGATGTATTTCATTCCTTCTCCCATGGTAAATAGAGGCCTCAGCTGGGGAAAGAGGGATATCAACCCTTGTCACTGGTGTGGCTCATGGGAGATGGATTTCTCCTGGGTTAGGAAGAGGAGAACCCGCCTGCCTCTCAGAAAATAGCAGACTGTCCCCAGCTTCTGTGGTTATACTGTGCAGACTCGCCTCATCCCGGTTCAGGTAAGTAAGATGTGTGATGACGACATCCACCCAGATCCTCACCGCAGCACCGGAGGCCACGCAGAGGACAGCAGGATCCTAGAAAACCTTACAGCAGTGTGCTAGACGACCAGGCAAAGGAATAAGGAGCCTGGAGCCCCCAAATTATCTACACTTACCCAGGAAGAAACAGAAAAGCTAAATACCCTACATCTGCTAATTAACTTGAGTTAGTAGGAGAAAGGATTTTTGCAAGAACTCCAGGTTGGACAACCCCATTAGAGAATTCTGCACTGTGCTTAGTGACTGAGGCCAAGTAGATTCAGCTTCATCTGGAAAGTCAAACAATGAGTAATAACACACACCAAAAGATTCAGCAGGCCAATATGCCGAAAATAATGAGGACAATATGACCTAATGGAGAATAACAGGATGTAAAAATAATAGTCTACATTGATCAATTATGATTTCTTTTATGAATGTAAGATTCGTTTCACAATAGAAAATCAAATACTATATAAAGTTGTAGCTCTGTATCTCTGGGTTCCAACTTCTAGAGTCAACTGACTGTGTATGGAAAATATCTTTTTCATTTTTTACAAATTTCCACTGTATTGAATACACAGGGAATTTTCCCTTATCATTCTTTCTAAAACACAGCATGCAACACTTATGTATTTATCATTTATATTGCATTGAGTATTATAAGTGATACAGGGATTGTTTTATACATACAATAAGATATTGTAGGCATACGCAAGTGTTTTTGCTTTCTTCCATAAGTTACTTGAGTGTTAGTAAACTTCAGGCTTTGCTGGGTCTCAGGATCCAATCTTCCATATACATATGAATGTATATATGATGAGGAAAATGAACAAAGACTTATTAACCTTAATAGATGTAACAAAAGGATTTAATGAGTATCCAGATCACCATGATAAAATCCTCAACAAATGAAGACTGGAAAGGAAATTCCTTGGTATGATTAAAATGGAGAATGATCAGGAGGGGAGAGAAAAAAAGTGTGAGGAAGTAAAGGGCCTGAAAATATTTAAAATATGCTAGATCCATACACAGCAATCCCACAAAGTGAATGTAACTATGATGCACTGCAAACACACACTAATAAAAATACCAAAGTATGAAAAAGTATCTTCCTAACATATACAACTAACAACCTTATTGCTAGAAAGTGATAGCAAACAACTAATTTCAAAGTACATGTGCATATTCAACTTGTATCCTGTGAACTTGCTAAGTATAATTACTAGTCCTAAAAGTAGTTTTGGAAGTTCTGTGGAAATAGTTACACAACTACTTGGTATTAACTTAGTAATATATAAAATGGCTGAAGGTATGTGAAGTATGTAGGCATAAGTGTAACAGAATTTATGCAGCCACAAGATACACTATTGAAAACTGGAAAATATCAATCAAGAAAAGCAAGATTTTTTTAAGAAAGGGTAGTTTACTATACTCATGATATTATAACAATGAACTCAAAGATTTCATATTTTTAGGATATCATTTCTCTCTATAGTGGTAAATAGAGTCATAGATATATCAAACAAAAACAAGATGTGGGTATTTCTTTAAATTAAACAGTTGGTGTTTAATTTAAAGAAAAAAAGGCCCAAAGTCATCAACATGATTTTAAGGGAGGGCAATGCTGAGGTCTCACAACCCTGCTTCAAGACTCACTGCACTGTTCTATTAGGACAGTCTGAACACAGTCCAGTCTACACCAGAAGAGAGTTCGTAAGCAACACGTACATTTGTGGTCACTGATTTTTAATAAAGGTGCCAGAGTAATTCAGTTGGGAAACCACAACTTTTTAACAAATAATGCTGGAGTATTTTTGCATACTCATAGGAAAAGGAGAAGGTAACCCTAATCTTCACCCACACTATATTAAAAATCAATTTTAAATGGGTACAGTCCTAAATGTATAACTTACAACTTCTGGATAATACATTGGAGAAAATATTCACCACCTTGGATTAGACAGAACTTGCTGATATGGATTCAAACACCGTCTAAACCTCCAGGAAGCTCTCTGTGACCTTGTGCCCTGCCTCATTGCCCTCAGCCCCTTCTAGAGGAAGTTCCCCAAAAGGAGCTTGGGAACTCCAGATGTTCAAAACTGTCGCAAAATAAAGTGTTTCCTAATACTTGAAATTTGTGAAGTACTTAGCACAGAATTAAGCAGTATCCACATGCAAAGAACTCATATGACCTGGTAACCATTACAAGAGCATGATAAATAATGCAAAAATACTCAAGCATAAAGGAGAGGGGAGGAAGTGCACATGAAAAGGACCGCAGCACCGTTATTCACTGCAGAAATGCAAACAGTGTGATTCCTCTTTAGCTGCTAGAATGGATCCAAACCATAACAGTGGCAACTCCTCAGCAGCAAGACACAAAGGTGGGCACAGTGCCACTTTCATCTCCTCCCGGTGGGGTGCAAGACGCTGCTGCCCCCTGGGAAGTCACCACATTTCTCATAATGTCAAATGGTCACCTATCATGCTAGATAGAACTCCTCCCCCAGAGACTTTCTAAATGGTGAGATGTGTCTCCACGTTCATCCCAGTGAGCCCATGTTCAAGGTCACCGCAATCCCCACCATTCCCATCCAGGTTCCCTGGACCTCATCGAGTGACTTGGATTTTATTGCTGAATTTCTGTTAATCCACATGCAAGCAGTGTAGAAAGCAAGAAAGAGCCGTGGAGCTGATAGAGGAACACGTGCCCCGTTTTGGCCGCTGAGCTTGGCCTCTGCTGCGTTTCCTAATCGTGGGCGGCTCCGAAATCGAGGCCCTTATCTCATGATAACTCAAAACTGGCTCCATCTGCCTCACTGTCTGTTGTACATGGAGGGGACGAAAGCAATCTATCATCTTCGTGAAGGAGAACATCTTTAGGGAAATGTGTATTTTCCATTGAACACTGCCCCTGAGCATTGTCAGTTCTCAAGGAAAATCAAATTACGACAGCACAAGCCCCATTAAAGGGATGTTATTCCAGTTAAACCCCAAATAGCTGAAAAGCGTTCCGCCTCTTTTTCATATATGGCAGACCGCTTCTGTAACTCTCTAATAGGAGGACGGCTGTTAAAGGATGATGCATGTGTCTAAGGGAGAAAGTCTCCAGGCCACCCTCCTTATTTACGGTTGGAAGGACGTTATGAGGTACTAACCCTTACCCACCCTCACCTTCAGACAGACAGCTGGCTGTCTGCTCCTTGCCTCGTGAGAGAGGTGAGTGAAAATGAAACACACAGCTACCTGGATGTCCTGGCTGTTGTTTTCTAAAAGGGTCACTGAGCAGGGAACTAGAGCTGTCCTTCATCCAGTTGCTGTTCTAGATCTTTGCACAGCTGTCACCTCAGTCCTTCTGCTATCCTGCTGGAGTACTGTGATCAGCACTCTCATTGCCTGGGAGCGGAAACTGAGGCGTGGGTTCCATGCATAACCTGCCTGGGCTTGCACAGCTCTCACGTGAGAGCCCGGGTTTGGACGCAGGCTGTCTTCGTCCCAACTCCACACGCTTATGTCTCAGACTGAGGCTTTCCTGAGCTTTGCTGCCTTCCTGCACTGCACTGTGTTTCCCAGAACCGGGGGTGGCTGTGTTAAAGACTGCAAGTGACAGAGGCCTGGGATTGTTTAAGACCTTGTGACGACAGACGTGGAGGGAAAGGGTGACCCCCACAGAAGGCTGATCTCCTCCTACTCCCGTTGCTGTGGCAGGAATTGGAAATTGCAGAAAAGAGAAGCAAGAGGTCCAGGAGAAATCCCCGACCCTGCCCAAAGCTCTGTCCAGGGACTTCAGCCCCCCGGTCCTCATCTGTGTGAACTTCTCTGTGCTCCTGGGATCAGACTTAGTGGAGGAAGCCAGCTGAGCTACAGAAGGGACGCAGATGCCACCTCCTCTGCAGCTCGGGTGTAGATGCCACTTATCCCAGCGAGGTGCTCCCGACAGCCTGGGAGGTGTCCACTTTCACGTGAGAAGTCTGGAGAGCACTTTTGAAAGAGACCACACCCTCAGCCAGGCCTGGCTGCTGTCACCGAGGGGTCCTCACTCCCCGGTGCCACTGTCCTGGAGTTGGCTTGCTGTGCACCACGTAGACCAGTGGTGGCAAACTCACAACACACAAGCCACAGCAGCCACACAGGGTCCTCTGTGGCAGAGCTTGGGCCAAGCTGCCATTGTTTTCTGAACTAAAAGCTCAGTAGTTGGGTTTAATTTCAGTGCTGCCTTGGCAATAAATAAGTGGATTTTCAGTTGCAGAGTGGGCACTAACTCAGGGTCTAAAAGGATCGACATGAGGTGGACCTTCTCTGACATGTGTTAGAACATTACGATTTATCCGCAGAGACCTGCTGGATGCTACACTCCAAAATTCACTTAGCACAGCAATACTTGACTACTGTAGCTAATTAAATTCAAGCCCTTCATTGGCTCAGAGTTTCCTCCTTAAATAGAAGGTACAGCAATAAATATTAAAGATTGCGTTGCTCATAGTGAAGGAATGATGCAGCCACAGTGATTCATCCCTCAAGACCCAGCACTAGAGAGGCTGAGGCAGGAAGATCGTGCAAGCCCAAGGCTTTGAAGCCAGCTCGAGCGATGTCATGAGCAGTTATCTCGCAACAAGGATGGGCCCGGTCCTGTAGTTCAGTGGCAGGGCACTTGTCTGTGGCACTGAATTCCATCTCCAGCTGCACACATGCGAATCATGAGCTCATCAAGCAGAGCACAGGGTCGTTTTTGAAGACAGCGAGGTGCCCGTTTTTATGATTGCTGTTGCCCCAAGGTCATCTAGAGATGGCGACATTTCTGTCACTCACATGGGTGAGCCCTGGCCGGATGTGTTTCTCTCCACTCCAGATGCACTGAGGACCTACTGAGGCACATTTTAAAATAAGAGTCCTCTATCCTTAGAAAGCACAGATTTACATACTGACAGATTCAACAGCAGCCACACACAACTTTTTAAACACACACACACACAGACACACACACACACACAGACACGAAGGTACTTTTCAAGCTTTTGTCAAGTTCAGCCCCCTTTTTATAATACTTTTTACAAACTAAATGTTGCAGGGATTATTCTATTTACCTCCTTTTAAATTCAAACTGCAGCAATGAATACATAAACTTTCTGAAAATGCCACTTCATTACCACCCCAGGTGACCCAACAGCCCTCATCAGCACCATGGCTACCTCTTTGTGCTTTGGAGGAGAATGAAAGAGCCCACACCACTTCATCAACTGCTATTCACAGCCAAATCTTCGTGTAATATAATTTTTTCTGAATATATGCCTGTCATTGTGACTAGATTATCTTGCTATTAAGTGTGTTTTCCTGATCGTGCCAGCCCTGCAAAGTGGCTTGAGCTTGGCAAGTAGACAGTGCCTTGCATACATCTGAAGAAGCAGGGGTCTGCGTCTGCACCCCACCACACAGAACACGCTGGATCCCACCACCCAGAGCATGCTGGATCCCACCACCCAGAGCACACTGGATCCCACCACCCAGAGCACGCTGGATCCCACCACCCAGAACACGCTGGATCCCCCCACCCAGAGCACGCTGGATCCCCCCACCCAGAGCACACTGCACCACACCACCCAGAGCACACTGGATCCCCCCACCCAGAGCACACTGGATCCCACCACCCAGAGCACGCTGGATCCCACCACCCAGAGCAGGCTGTACCCCACCACCCAGAACACGCACCGGTAGCAGCTGCTGGCCTCTCACAAGCCAGGAGGCCAGGCATCCACTGAAAGGCAGCTTTAAACCTTAAGTTACTGTGCTTGGTTACAGGTGCTGCTTGGTTACAGGGCTTGGGTTCCTATTTGGAACCCAAGGCATCAGAAGGAAGGCTGGGCAGACAGACAGCATGTGTACCCTGTTTGTCCTTGGGGAATGGAATTAGGGAGAGGAGAAGAGAGGGAGTTAAACATGGGAAGTCTCACCATCACAACAAAGAATCCTGCTCTTTTGCCCTTAATTTCTCTCTTTTCCCTTAAATTTTGGGGATGAACATGCTTTACTTCTACAGTTAAGAGAAAAGCAAATAGAAAATCCCAATGGCATCATTTTGGATGTTTCAGTGATAATAAATGAAATTGCTCAGAAAAAGCGGCAGCACTGGCAGCTAAGATGTGGGGCAGGAATTAGTTTGATATAGGGATCATATATGACTATCAAGTACTCCAAATAATATACAGGAAGTATTGTAACTCCCGACCTGTAGCCAAGTTTGTGTTCTCTAAAATCAAAGAATAAATTCTAGGAACAACACGGGTTAAGAGGAGAATTTATGAAGTCAAGATGGCCTATCACTGAGCAACAAAATACAAAGCCTCCCAGGAGAAGCAACTCATATGCCAGAATGAAACATCCTGGAGAGACCCAGACAGAGAGAGATGGATCCTCTTGACACAGGAAGAAATTAAAATGTAAAAAAGCTCGTCAAACACTTCGGGACTACAACTGGAACAGCTGAAGATTGTGGAACACAGCATTTTCACTGCAACCCGTCAAGTTTGCACCAGCCTCAGTTTGCACCAGCTTGGGTCTGCGCCTGCTGACAGAGCCACTCAAACTCATTCCTGCTGCCACTCACAGGAGCCACAGCAGCGCTGAAGTCGGGGTTTGGTGATCTCAATGGAGAGCGGAGCCGGCAAAGGGACCTTCATTAAACCAAGGTCAGTGCTGGGAATGAAACACCCCCCCACGACGGGAAGGGTTCTACCAAATGGGCAACACTTTGGAATCGGGCAGGAGGAGCCTGAACTGGGAGTGACAGTGGCTTCAGTTGATTGCTCCCTCCCCAGAGCAGATTTGTGGGATTTGCTTGGACTGGGCCGCGCCCCTGGCCAGGACCCAATGAGCCATCCAAATCGATTCCCTGCGCCTAGTATGCACTAACTGGGTGAAAGGCCCCTGAAGTTTGGCTGGCCTGGTGGGGAGGGGCAGGCAGGAGAGGGCAGAGGTCCCTCACCAGTATGCTTCAGAGGAACAACGGCCAACAGGAAAGGGGGCTGGGACCTGCACTGTAACCTGTGTGGAAGAAGCTGGGACCATGACAGGAGAGAGAGACAAGAGGAGGCCCCCAGCCCAGAACCCTGACATCCCTGATCCAGGAGAGGGAAAAACAAGAGAGACTGAGGGCAGCAAACAACAACATCAGACATGGCTTTAATGGACATAAAGAGATATCTTTGGGACCTTGTAGACGAGCTCAAAACTGAAATATTAAATCAGGTAAAGCAAGATATGAGTAGAGTAATAAAAGAAATGCTCTCAGGAAGCATCTCTCAGGAAGATACAGGTGGAAGAAGGGAGGAACACAAAAAAAAGGAGAGAAACATTCAATAAGGAATATAAAGAAAATATAGAATACATGAAGCAGATTCAAAGAGACTACCAGGAAATTAAAAACTCCATTGAAAGCTGGCAAAACTCCTTAAAAGAAACTAAGGATAGACTATCAAAACTTGAAGACAAGTTTGCATTGTGTGATCATGAAAGGAAAGACCTCTTAAAAATAGCAAGGAAAGAGGCAGTAACAATACAAAGGCTAGAAGATGACAAGAGAATCTACAATTTAAGAATAAGAAATGTGAAAGAAGAAGCAGGAATACAAACAGGTGAATTACAAAGGCTATTCACAGAAATAATTAAGGAAAACTTCCCAAGCATGGGAAAAGAAAATGACATTCGGTAATGTGAGGCATACAGAACTCCAGCCACCTACAACCAAAACAGATCTACACCCAGACATATAATAGTCAAGATGCCAGAAATTCAATATAAAAACAGAACATTAAAAGCCATCAGAGAAAAGAAACAGATTACCTATAAAGGTAAGCCCATCAGGATCACGGCTGACTTCTCAACACTGACCCAGATCAAGAAGAGCTTGGAGCAAAGTATTCCAAGCCCTGAAAGAAAATAACCTCCAGCCCAGATTGATGTACCCTGCAAAACTGTCACTAGAAATTAATGGAGAAACAAGATGCTTCCATGACAAAGAGGAATTGGGGGAGTTTGTGACCACCAATCCAACCCTACAGAGAATACTGAAGGACATTCTAGAGAGAAAGAAAAAAAAAATACCAGGATTTTAGGAACAGTGGCAGAAGGGCCTCAATGAGTGGGGCAGGCAGTAGAATGAAGGAGAAAAGTAGACAAACAAAGGCAGAAAAGTAGCATAGCAGAAGTGAGGCAGAGAAGGATGGCTAGAATCTCTAACATAGATGGCCTTGATACACTATATTGTTAATAGTGCACCAGGATTTAAAATCCACATGACTCACACTACTCTGCTTAGGTATATTATATTCTGTTCCAGTCATTCTACCTGTACTGGATTTGAGGGCACAGATAGTTATCCTGAAAATAACAGGATATAGTACAGTAATCATCCTTAATTTCCTATTAACTTAATCTAAAGCTCTGTAAAAGCTACACTGTTTTACCATGACTGATCGTAATCAAATCTGGCTTGTTAGATCACTGTTTTGTACTGATAGATTTTATTCAAAGCTGTTATGATTGATAGTATCAAGTCTGCGAGTATAGGCAACTGCACTGAAGATGACAAGATTCACTAGAATATCCACTCTGGTTTGATTATTACTTGCCTTTGAAGTTATATACTGTCTACAATGTTTTATTTTTACTATTATTGTTATGTACTGCTATATTCAATTATACTGCTACATTCAATTATACCTGATGATATAGACAATTCTATTGAAGATAATAAGAAACAACACAGTAATCACTGTAGATCATCTTGTACTGTGGTTTTATACGACTTTTTGGTTTCATGTTTTTATAGGAATTTGTTTTCTTTTGTCTTGCTAGGTTTTGTTTTTCCCTCTAATACAGAAAGGATAGAAATACATGTAGAGACTCATGCATGCATAGCTGTTTACACTCTCACTATTTGAATATCTACTTTGTATGCTTTAATTTTGTAACTTGAACAACTATTTCTAAGAGGACAATATGTAATTTATCAACTAGCGATTTCTTATTGTTTATCTTTTTTTTTTGAAATTCTGTATTATCTCTAACCTTTACATGCTTTTGTTTCTCTTTAAATAAAAAATGCAGAAAAAGAGGAGAATTTATTTATTAGGGGAAGAAAGCTTCTGCCTGAGAGAGAGAGAAGGGGTTCTGATTCTCTTTGTGTTGCCAAGGACCGCGCTTCTTAAGGGAGTTTTACAGAGCAAAAGCATGATGTGAGGCCGGTCTAAGATGGGAAAAACTGCAATCAACCAATAAGATTGCAAGCATTTTCCAAGCCCTCTTCAGTCTCTGTTAGACAGAAGTTTTCTTTCTCTCAATACATTCTTCCTACTGTTAACCTCCTTTGTTCCTAGAATTCATTCCTGGGTTTTAGAGACCATGATCTTGGCGTCTCAGACATCAGGCAGGTCGGGTGTTTCTGTACGGCTCTTGGTGCTTGGTACCCCTCATCAGCACTGCCCTAGTCACAGGGGACGCTGCTACACAGAAGAGAGAGAGACAGAGACAGAGACAGAGAGCACACACTGGCAGCGCTTGTCCGTGGAGAGCAGACAGACACCACACACCCACCTTCGCAGCACAGACAGCGCAGCCTGATTTCACAGCACCCAGAGACGCCGTGGCCACCTTTGTGCTCTGACTACACACCGGGATGTTTCTGCAATGAGGAAACCACCCAGCCACACACGTCTCAGGACACATGTCACTGTCATGCACACAAGGCTGTGTCTGAGAGGGTATGTTCATGCACCTGAGGACATGTACTTAGACAAGCCTAGACGTCTACACGTAAGAGTGTGTTTGCATAACATGTATACAGCAGCACCTTGGCTTTGTGTGTGAACAGCTTGGTTCTCAAATAGAAGTGTTTGACAAAATTCTGTTTTTGTTTCTGAACTCTGCATCAGGAGGTGAACGATTGCACATATCTTTTCCACAACTGTGGAACAAATGAAGTTCATGAGTGAAGGCATCACCTGTGTGCATTTGTGAGTGTGTTCATGGGTATTTGCATCTAGGGATACACGCACACATGTCAAATATGCAAGTAGTCTCCACAGAAGCACCATCTACCTGCGGACAACCTGTCAAGGCTCCTACAGACCCACTCCTGGAGAAGAAGGACTGTCACTGCCACTTCCAGGCCCCCTGGCAGGTGGTCCTTTCCGGGTGAGCCTGATACCATCACCCACAGGCGGAGGGTGCAGGTGTGTGCACACCCAGCCTGTCTGCCAGAAATCGCTGTCTTCCGCATTGCCGTGGGCTTTCGGCCTGGAGGTGGCTTTGCGTTCTTTGGGAAGGAGGACCTCTTCTCCAGCATGGGACGTGAGAGCCAGCCCCAGCAGAGAGGAGAAGTTGCCTCTCCAACCCTGGGGTTTTCACCAAGAAATGCACCTTTCCAAGCACTGTAGGAGAGAAAAACAATTTCCACAAACAACACTGGCCTTCAGGGTTCCTCCTTTGAAAGAGATAAGATACCTCATTCTCATCAATATAGCACTTAATCAACTTTACTGAAGTCTGTTTTACATATGACAAAACATTCAGATTCTTACTGTACAGTTTACTGTGCTTTTAGCAAGCATACACAGCAGTGAAACTCACCCCAATGAAGATGCCAACGTAGCCCTTGCCATAGAAACCCATGGGTCTGTTTGATCAGGTGTCCTCAATGGTAGGCAATCATTTATTGAACTCTGTCACAAATGCTAGGCTCAAACATCCTGAAATCATTCTCCGTGTACTCTTTTTCCACCTGACTTTTGCTTCATTCAGTTATATGACGTGGAGATTCATTCGTGTTACTATTATGTATCAATAACTCATTTCTTTTCAGTGCTGGATGGTTTTTGATGTGTGGCAGTTCCACATGATATGTTTGCATCTACAGATTTATAAATATTTGGGCTGGTTGCAATTGTTGGATATTATAAGTAAACTGCTGTGAACATCTTTGAACGTATACTTTTTTGGTGTCGGAAATCGAACTCAGGACCTTGAACTTGCAAGGTAGGCATTTATGACCCTGAGCTATATTCTCCCACAAACTTTTGTAGAAATAAATTTTCTCCTTTTTTAAAGGTAAATACCTAGAAAGTAAAAAAAAAGTCCAGATCAGAAGATAACTCTGTGTAACTTTCTAATATAGCAAAACAATTTCCAAAATGACTGTGCCATTTATAAAGGTCCATCTTCAGTGTATGAGATTCCAGCTGTTCACACTCAGCATTCTTGGTTACACTGTATTTCAAACATGAGTCTTTCTAGTGGGTGTGCAGTGGTATCACCTTGTAGTTGCAATTTGCATTTTCCTACTGATACAGGGGAATGAAACTCCCGACCTACTATGTCCAGTAAGAGCTCGTGTTCTCTAAAATCTAAGAATGAATTTTAGGGACAACAGAGGTTAAGAGCAGAATACATTTATTGAGAGAAAGAAAGCTTCTGTCTGAAGAGAGAAGGAAGAGGCCCTGAGCGGGTTGCCCAAGCCTGTCTTTTCCAAGGATTTTTATAGAGTAAGACCAGGGGTTCAAGGTGGGGGAAGACTGGGAACTCACAAGGCAGATGGGCATGAGGTGGGACAGAACTATAGTCAGCCAGTAAGATCAATAGTTCAGGTAAAATTGATTACATTAGGGACAAATGGGAAAGCAAGTCACGTAGGAAGTGGGTGTTCTTGGAGCTATGACCTAACCCTAGAGGGATGGGAAAGGGGCTCCAGGGTGAGAGGGAACTACTTAGAATATCAGTCTTTAGGCTGTGGATTCATTTGTTTGATCCTTTGTCTTGAGCCCTGGCCCACAGCAGGAGGCCTCTGTCTCCCCCAGGGCTGCCAGGTGTCTGCACTGCCCTGTCTCACTGCCTATAATATTTCTGACTAACTCAGCTGCCTGTAACATTACTAATGGGGGTAAGCATTTTTCAATGACTTATTGACCATACGTATATTGTATTTTGTGAAATCTCCGTTGTTGGTCATACATCTGTGGGCATGTCTATCTTTCTATTGAATTCTTAGAGGTCTTTCTGTATTCTAGATGAAATGTTGTACATAATATGCTCGGTTTGTGAAATGTATCTTTAATGATGAATTTTGATGAGCAGATTTTGATGAATTTTGATGATGTCTACTTTACCATTGTTTCCTTTGTGAACTAAACTTAAGAAATCTTTGCCATAGGCCAGGGATTTAGCTCAGTGGCATGAGGGACTGCTTGGCAAGCACAAGGTTGTGATCCCTGGTACCAAGGTCAATCCCTGGTACCAAAAAAAAAAAAAAAATTGCCTATTTCATATATCACAACTTTTGAAGAAAGTATTTCCATTGTAAATGGAATCAATCATTCATCTCATTTTTTGAATTCCTTTTTCTTTTAAAAAGAAAAAAATAGAAACAATACAGAATTTCAAAAAATAGTAGAAAATTAACACTAATTAACACAGTGCATATCATTATTCTAGAAGCATTTGCTCAGGCTAGGAGATTCAGATATGCAAAAAACAATCACACAAACAAACAATGAAAGCACCAACTGTTCTTTTTGATGAACTAACAGAGGTGAGTACAACAGTTCTCTCTCATGGATAACTATCTTATTGTCTCCCTAGTGTAAAAAAAAAACTGAAAGAGTAACAAGATCTCACATGTACAACAGCTATTTTGATAATGAAAAGGAAGGAAGGTGCTGGAAAGGAAAGAACACGGCATAGGGAGAAGGGGAAGAGGAGGAAGAGGAAGGGGCAGAGCCCCTGCGTTTCATGGTTACACGCACGTCTGCCACCTTCACACTCCTAACCTCCCTGTGGGCCTCAACAGAGCTGCAGTGCGGCCTCTGCTGTCCTTACGGATGGAGAACTTGGTTCTCAGCCAACATCAGTTCAAAGAATAATCGCAAAGAGCCAAGTAGGAAGAGGGTTCTGCGGGTCAGGAATAAGGCGGGCTAGAGATTAGGATGGGGGAAGGAAACGGCCTGGGGCAGCAGAACCTGGCTTTCTAGGAAGAGCACCCCGAGCTGTGTTTGCATGTGAGGGGCTCCCTCAGCCCAGTCTGGGAAGGCCTGTGGTGGCCTGAGACTTTGTAAGAAGAAGGTTACTGTTCACTGTTCCCGGGGGTAAGGCGAGTGACATGTGCTGGGTGACTTGTCTGGGGCCGGCCTCCTAATCCCAGAGACTCTTCTCCCTGTGCAGCGGGGCTCAGGGTGAGTCGCTCCCCGAGTCTCCTCCTGGTGGACACCCTGCTGGATGAGTGACAGAGCCGCGCGTTAGAACGCACCTGGCTTGCGCTGTGACTGTGACACAGGGTTTTCTATGTACGGAGCTCATCTGAATGAGGAGAAACTCTCAACACGGTGGGGGTGACATCACTAATGAGAGTGCAGATGGACAGACCGAGCCTCCTGGGAGTTAATACATTTCACAAATCCCGCACCTGTTGGGGAACAGAATTCACACCCAAGTACCTTTAACCCTCCGAACTTCTGGCTCTGGGTAGGGACCCAGCTTTCCTCTGGGATGTTCCCTCAGTGCTAAAAGCCAGGGTCTGTCCGTGCCACCTCAAGGGTTCAGTATGGGGCTAGAAAGAGTGAACTGGGATTTCAGCCCTTTGATGCGCATCCTGGTGGTATTTTTCTATAAATGAAGAGTCCTGGAGTAATTTTTCTACCCGTTCCAAACTCTAATGTTCTTGCCTGTAAAATGGGGCTTTCAAAAGTATAGCTTCCAGGGTTGGGGGAGAGTTCAGAGCAGATCCAAACCAGATCACCTGGTGAGCAGGAACGGCCAACAGAGACCCACTGTCTGGGAGGGAAGGCGATTCAGGGCCCCCAGGGCTGAACCACACCTGCCTGCTGCCTCAGAGCAGCTGGACAGCTGTCTGCCGTGTTCCCTTTGTCTGGGACTGGAAATTCCTGGCATGCCAGCCTCTTCTCTCTGGGTTTTCTGGAAACTAATGCGCCAATAGGAGCCTTGTGAAAATGCTACAAAGTGAGCTCTGAGGTGGAGGGATAATTGGCAGAAATATTAATTCACCTCTTTGCTCTGCTTTCTCCTCACCCTTTCTCTGGTCTGTTCTAAATGTAACGAACCCCTTTGAATTTTCTTAGCTTTTCTTGAGCAAGAAAGAATGTTTCTGCAAACTGTGTTTATTTTGTCTTATTGTAAGAGCTGCCTTCATTATGCTGCCTAATCAGAGGGCTCGGGGAGGCGGGGAGAGGCTGGGGTGCTGCGGGGGCAGGAGAGTCCTGCAGGCTGCCTGGAGCCAGGCAAGCTGGGGGTGACATCCTGGAGCAGCATGGTGGAGTCCCTGATTGGGGAATCTGGGGAAAGTAAATGGGGTGCACCCCACTGGCCCTGTTGGTCTCCAGGGCGCTTGCTGTCAGGAGATGGGTGGGAGGACACCTGGCTTCCCCTGCCGCAGGCTGCACAGGGCGTCGGCCCTGGACACCCCCTGTCTGGGGCAGGCGAGGAAGACTGATGAGCTCCAGGGTTCAGGGTTAGAAAACCCTCTCATAGGCTCCACACTAAAACCTCTATCCGGACCTCTATCTGGGTTAAACACGATCTCTTTTATTTTATACTTCACCTATGAGCGTATTGATCACTTAGGTAGAAGACAGGAGTTCTATTTATTGGGATCATCTTGATATAGACGAATAAAGCTCCCAATATCTTATATCTCCAGTACTAGTTGGTGTTCTCTAAAATCAAAGAATGAATTTTAGGAACAACGGAGGTTAAGAGCAGAATATATTTGTTGAGAGAAAGAAAGCTTCTGTCTGACAGAAACAGAAGGGGACCCGAGTGGGCTGCCAAGGACCATCTTTTCTAGGGATTTTATAGAGCAAAACCACAAAGTGAGGCAGGTCTAAGGTGGGGAAAACGTGGAAACTCGCAAGGTGGGCATCAGGTGGACAGAGCTATGGTCAATCAATAAGATTAACTGCTCAGGTAAAATTGATTAAACTAGGGACAAATGGGGAAGTGAGTCAGGTAGCAAGCAGGCATGAATATACAACAGTGATTCCTCCTGTAGGGGGTTAGGATGTGACTCTGGCTTCCTCGGCATGATAGAGACCTAGTTAGGATACCAATTTCTGGTGCTCATCCTTAGAAAGTATGGGTCCATTTGATTTCTCTTTTGTCTTGAGGCCTGGCCCACACTGGAGGTGTCTGTCTCCCCCAGAGTTGCAAAGTATCTCATCTTCTGCACTGGCTCCTTCCAGGGCCCAGCCCGTCTGACTGCCTAGAACATTTCTGTCTAACTCAGCTGCCTGTAACTATCTCAGAAACCCAACAAAGATAAAGGTGTACCTGTCAGCCATAATATGAATGAGGGACCCAAGTCCCATTCTTCTCTGTCCGCTCAAAATTGTATTCACAGAATAACTCCTAACCGAGATCCACTGTTGTCAATGATGTTGATTGGAGGAGAATTCTGGAGAGACCTGACGTGTTCTGCAGGGCGGGAGGCTGAGAGCCTGGACTTTGCCCATCTCACCTGCTCATGAAAGATGCTGTCTCTGTTCAATTACAGCAGTCCCTTGAAGGAGAAAAATGGGAGCAGCAACATCTTCTGCAATGGTATTTATATACGTGTGCATTTATCTGTGAGTATTTATATCCCCATATTTTTCTTTCTGCAGCTCTATATACATAGTGTTCTAATAGGCACAATGAATCCAAAAGGCAGTCAAAAACACAATGCCGTGATCATGATTCATTGATCAAATCAGGACTCTAATTGTGGCTCCAGTTAAAAATAGAGGTTCACTGAGAAACACTGTACCGTGCATTCCAATCCGTTTTACCAATCGTGTTTCTCTCTTCCATCAAGTAACAGATCTCACAGTGGGAAAAACGTCTTGTTTTAAAAATAGCAAACTCTTCCTCCACTCTCCTCATCCTTCCCCTGTTGGGTCTCATTTTGGAAAAGAAACAGCAGAGAATCTAGGCCTGTATCTACACCTACTCCTTCCCTGAGATACCTGCAGTGTCTGGGAGCAAACGGAGGCCAGGCTGGGTTAACTCCGGATGCCGAGGAGCTGTCAGACCCAGCACAGAGACCACTCCCGTGTCAAAACGGATTGGATGCCCTTGATGCTAACCAGAGCATGAGAGCCAGTGTGACAGTGACGGATGGCACCGCCAGGTCTCCAAAACGGGGTAATGGCACAGGAAGGCGCTGGGGCTGAGAACCGAAGGAAGGAAAGACAGCAAAGAGGAAAGTGGGAACCAAAGTGCTGCCACCTCCCACAGTGACAGAGCTGACTCTCGGCATTGCATTCCGGAAGTCCTGTTTCCTGCAGCCCGAGTCCCAAGCAGGCTCTATGTCATGTTGAATAATAGGGAAGTCCAAAGAGTGCAGATTCCTCTTCTCTTCTGTCTCCGGGTCGTGTCTGCTTTGTGAGGCTCTGACCCCTGAGCTTTGAAGAGGTCACTTCCCCTCACCACGCCCCGCCCACAGAGGTGTAGAGACAGCAGGTGTCTAGCAGTGCAGCTTCCTCTCAGATATGCTTGTGCCACCCTGGCCGTGGTACTGTCCGTTCTTCCTGAGCCGTCAGCCCTACTGCTACAGTATAAATGTGTCTCCCAAACTTGGGTGGAGGTTTTAACATGGCTGTGAGAATCGAAAGGATTCTTGTGTCCATTTATTGTCATTTGTTTATGCCAAGTCACAAAAATACTTCATTTAAAAATTTATCTAGGCAAGTAAGTAGATGGTCCGTCCCCATCAAGCCAGCAGCAAATACAAACTGACCTCCCGTACTTTTCAGCACGGGAGGCTTTTCTGAGCTCCGAGACCAGCAGGTTCCCAGGACACGGGCTTAGCCCGTGCGTGATCAACTGCATGTGTGAACACACAGCTGGGTTGTACAGACTGGTCATCAAGTGTCCACAGATTTCTCGTCTGGTTCACCAGTTATTCTCTGTAATGAAGATTCTCGTTTGAAAGTAATAAGCACCTATGAAACGCAGCGGTGCGGGCTGGCTGTAGGAAAGTGATCTCCCGGCCGTGGGAGGGTAACAATGGCGAGAGAGGGGAGAGGATTGGGCAGAGAGCCTGACGGGCAACTGAGCCAGCCAATCCCAGGAGAGCAGTGGGGCGGAGGCGGCCCTTCACGTCCCCGCTGTCCTCGGTACGGGTCAGAGCGAAGCCTTACATTGGCTCAGCTGCGCGGAGCCAGCAGCAGAGCTCAGGGCCCGGGAGCAGCGCCTCAGTCTTGCAGCCCAGGAGCTGGGCAGTGGTCGCGGCGCCTAGCACAGTGCTTGAAACAAGCACCTTCTAAACGGCTTACTTATTTCCGCTGCTGGTTTCTCAATGGGAGTCTGAACGAATCCCTCTTGGTTACAGTTCTCAGGACACATTAACCCGATAATCGATGTCAAGTGTTTAGCTCGGCTTCTGATAAATACCGCTGCCCTATGTTCAGTGGATGTTAATATAATTTAGATCATTTGTGTTTTCACAGAAGACCAATTATTGGACATCACCCCCTGCAAAGCTCTGCATGTTAGGAACGAACCGCGCTACTAATTCATCCCACTCGGAAGCCTGGAACTGGTTCAGGAAAGGTTAAGGGACGTTCTCTCTGTCAGCTCTGCCGAGCTCAGGCGCAAAGCCCAGGACCCACAGCAGTGCTTAGTATCTGCGTCTACGGGGCTCCGGGACGATCCGTTCGTTCTGCTTTCTGTTGCATTGGTTGCTGGTTGTGGGCTCTCCTGTTTGACTTTGGAGACAAAGGAACCACAAATGTGGGCTGGCTGCAGCAGGTAGCCACCAGGTGGCGATCAGTGACTCAGCCCATGGCCTGAAAGACCCAGCTGAAGCCCTCATGGCAGTTACTTCTGATACTAACAGCAATGGGTAATGAGAAGCATGGTGTACTTAGACTCTTGTTAGAGATTCTTTATGCACAATATCTCATGTAATTGCCAAAAGTTTCTGCTAGATTTTTCTGTTGTTGTTGGTTTTGTTTTGTTTTTAGCTAAACACACAATTACCATATAACCTAGCCATCATACTCTTGGATATTTATCTCAGAGAAATGAAGACAAACATCTGTTCCAACAAAAATATGTACACAGATACTAATAAAAGCTTTATTCAGGATCGCTAAACACTAGAATACAATCCAGATTTCCTTTAAGAAGAAGTGGCTGAGCCCACTATGATTGATCCATACAATGGAGAACTGATGAGCTGTAACAAAGAATGCACTGCCAGTCCCAAAGAGTTCCATGAGATAATCTCGCTGTGATGTTTAGGAAATGAAAAAATTGTACAGGACAGATGAGTGCTTTCAGGCCTTAAAGAGTGGTTAACAAACCCAGCTGTTGGTTAGGGTGAGCCTTTCCAAACTGTGAAAGTCCTAGCCATCCTCTTGAAGGGGAGAGAGTGGGAGAAGGGACTGAACTTGAAGCAAGGACACCACTGAGGAGTCAACTGCCCTAGCCCAGGTAGGGGTTGTGGGAATCTGAACTTCAGTAGTTGATTTTAATGTCTCAATATTAACTATACATAAAAATTCCGATTTCTATTCAAATGTGTTGAGTTTATGTTATGTAAACTTTCTGTCACTGTGACAAAATGCTTGAGAATATCAATCAATGAGGAGGAAAGTGTTATCTTGACTTCGGTTTCACAGGTTTCAGTCCATCGTCACTTGGCTCCTGGCATTTGGGCCAGTAGCCAGGCAATGCATCCTAGTGGGAGTGTGTAGTGGGGAAAAGCTGCTCCCCTCCTTGTGGCCAGGAAGCAGACAGAGAGAGACAGGAAGTGGCAACTATCCTCATGTCCCTTCCAGGGCACACCCCCAATGACCTAACTTCCTCCCACCAGGCCCCACCCCCTAAACATGCTGCCCCATTGGTGAGTAGGACAGGATGGGAAGAATCTTTCAAGACATCAGCCTTTGGGGGACACTCAAGATCCAGAGTGTAGCATGCTTCACAATCACTAATGACAGTTTTAAATTGTGTACATATATTTATAGCTACAGATATTCGGGGGGGAAGGAATCTATTATATTGATATTTCAGAATATATTAAAAAGAAAACATACTAGCAAAGTACTCTTGACAGCATTTGTTTGCAGTATTGTAGCAGATATAGTAATATGAAAAAGATCCAGTCCTATCACATTTGAAAAATCTGTCATTTAGTTTAAAGAGCTTGATAAAGTTAGCAAAAAGAAAACTTTTCTAAAAGGCTTAGAAATAACAATGATGGGTTGTCATCTTTTTACAGTACCCTAGGCAGTAAAAACCTTACTTAAAAGAGAGCAGAATCCCTGTGAGTGATGTAACTACACAGGACCCAACAGGTAGGAAGGATGGGGACAGAATTCAGCCCAGAAAGCGCAGCACATACATTTCCAGTTCCAAGCAAAGGCGGACACCTTGGGCTGCAGAGACCATGATCAGATCACACTCAGCCACTTCCTGACTTCAGTCTAGAGCGCCCATTGTTAAGGACACAGACGCAGACCTCCACTGAGGTAAGGAAGGGGACATAGAATCAAAACCCACATGACATAAGGATTGCGGATTTCTTGGCAGCCAGAATAATCCCCTGTGACATTTACAGTTCCAGTTCCTGTCCCACTCAAAACTCCCAGCCAGCAAGCAGCCATCCCCAGGTGAGGAGAGAAGTCTGCTCACTGCAGAACAGGAAGTCCTGCTACCCTCGGGAAAGTGCCCCGGGTTCCTAGAAATGGTAAAATCATTCCCACAGTGGTTATTTCCCACTGAGGAAGTGTAGGCTGTGGAGCCAAGATATTGAAGTGAATCAAGGCTCTCTCAGTGCTTTCATGCTCTTACAGTGTGACTGTAGCACCTTCGGTCATTCAGTATTTGAAATATCTACGTCTTGCCAACTGAGGTGACAGGTTAGCAATGTGGTCTCAAAGTACATAACTCAGAAAATAATATTAGGTTGTTTTACATTGAAAGGCTTAAGAAAGTTTTGAGTTTTAAGCATTATTAGCATGCTTTCATTTTTTTAATTTATGTTAGATAATTGAATTTATGTTTAAATTCTTTAAAGTTAATACATAAGAATTATACAGTTATGCGGTACCTGTGTTGTCTCAGGGTGCGCATGCGTTATATAATGTTCAAATCTGTGTAAGTGTATCTATCTCCCCAAACATTCATCATTTCTTTATGGTGAAGATATTCAAAATCTTGTCTTCAAGCTCTGTTAGAAAAATGCAGTGTGACATCATTACCTGTGGTCACCCAACTGTGTGACAGCAGAACTGACATCCTGTTCAGCTGGGACATGGTCCCAAGTCACCAGTCTTTCCCTACCTTTCCTTCTTCCTACTGTCTCTGATTCAAGCTCTTCTATTCTTAACTTGTGTGAGATCGTTTTCTTTTTTATCACACATATGAATGAGTCATGCAGCACTACTGGCTTCTTTCGTTCAACATAATTATCCTCCAAATCCTAGGACATCGGTGTGTTTAACAGGACTTGAGATCATCCTGGTTCAGAGTTTAATGCATTACATTTGTAAGGATCACTTACTGTCTGTACAGTTTCATTCTTAATGGAAGAACTTTAACAGAAATGAAAGCATTCGCTTTGCCCTGCAGTGTGAAGCACAGTCATGTGTGGCCTACAGACCGGGAGAGACCCGAGGAACCACGTCTTCACTCAGTTCTGTCACGCGAGCATCACAGAGTGCGCTCCCTCGAGGCAGGAAGGCTACTGCGACACTCACGAGGTGACGTAAGCCGAGGAGGGACGGCTGTCATGGTGTGTGGTCTGCCATTCACCATAGTCTGGTCACGTGGTACGTGACTGTATTTATAAACTTGGTTTCAGATGTAGAACTTATTCTCTTTATAAATACAATATCGATATTTGTAACATGAACTTAAAAGCTCAAGAAAGTGAGTTTGGGAGGCTTCACTGCGATGCATTGAAATTCCAGTTAGAAAGTAAACATGCAAATGGGTCAGTCATCACAGAAGACCTGTCTGAGCCACTGAAATGTCACCCTAGCCAGCAGTGGTCACAGACCATTCTGATGATGTGTGTCAGCCACACCATGGACACAGGACCAATACCGAGAATTTACAAAAATAAAAATAAAAAATATTCATAAAGAACTCCAAAAAAAAATCAAACAACAGGCAAGTAAAACAATTAGATCTTTCCCAGAAGGAAAAGTACAAATGAACAATAAATGTATGAAAACAAAACGTTTGACCTCTCTGGCCATCAGAGAAATGTGAATTAAAACAACACTGGGATTGCGCTTTGCTCCAGAAAGAACGGCTCTCACCAAGAAATCAGATAATAACTAACGCTGACGAGGCAGTGGGGAGAAGGGGTGATGCTTCTGCACTGGGTGGGCGTGGAGACAAGGGACAGCCAGTCTAGGAATCAATACAAAGATGCCTCAGAAAATTAAAACCAAGTGTCTTTCCCAAAGTGATGCACACGTCATGTATACGGCAGCACAGTTCACAACAGCTTAATCTTGGAAGTGGCCCACATGTCCCTCAGGAATGGTGGGGAAAAGAGAATGTGGTATTTGCATACAGAGTACTACTTTGCCGCAAAGATAAATCTGAGTCATTTGCCGAAAAACCAGTGCACCCAGAGACCATAATGTTAAGTGAAATAAATCAAACACACAAGGTTAAATAGCACATGGCTTCTCTGATGTGAGAAACCCAGAGTACAAATAATTTAAAGAACAAAACAAAAGATACACTATAGGAAACAAAGAGAGATGTTTTTGCAAATGGGGAAGAGGATCTAATGATGGAAAGAGCACAGGGAGGAGAAGGAAATAAAAAGCAATTAACTTGTATTGTGTGCACATACCAGCTCCTCACCATGAACATAATCACCATGAACTGCAAACGTTCATGCACTAGTAAAAGTATAAGTAGTTTCACAAATAGAAGTTAGAGCAGTGAGAGCTCCATCAGGTGGGCTCACAGTGGAGATGACAAAGAGCCCCCAGGGGTGCCTGGAGAGATCTCTGAATGAGGGAAGCCAAGGAATGCAGGCTCTCCAGCGAACCAGGTGTGAGTTCAAGGCAAATACCTCCTTGAACAATCACCTGGTATTTTCTAAGCACCACTGGAGGAGGTGGATCCGTCACACCAGGGGGCATTGCATTACCCAGGAGTTTCATGGACCCAGTGATTAGGATCAGGCTGGGAAGCACAGAGATAGAGAGAGCCCTGCCTGAGTCCACAGCATTCAATGCGGTGGCTCCTAGAGTAGGAGGAATTCCGTGCTGCCGGAGCCCCCAGTCAGAAACCTCAGTCAGACAACTTCTCAGCCTGCTCCCCTCACAGCAGGACTTGCAGTAAGCTTTCCTGCTGCAGGGGGAGAGCACTGGACGTCAGAATCGCTCAGAAGCGTCTAGCTCTGGGGAGTTTGCATTTCGGAGTAACAGCACAGCTAAATATAACTCCTTTCTTGTTCTGGGCCATTATTAGTATCTGATAATTATCAGAAGTCTGACGGGAGTTTGCACTTGCAGGTGCGTGACTGCAGATTAGATTCCGTGTACAAAATGCTGCTGCTTTTCCTGTTTGGAAGAAAGATCAGGTCTCTGCACCTTAAGCCACGAGTTCTTCAGGGCTTCCCTCCCCATTTGCCAAAGCATTAGGAATGTTAGGGTCGATAAGGCCGAATTTTACAAGAGCCTCTTTTATCTCAGTGTTCGGACTTTCCAACTTTCCCCAGGGTGAGCCACTTCTCAGCAAATGGAGGTCATATGTCCCTAACCCTTGGAGTGGGAAAATGCAGCAGCCCATCTAAGGGGACCCTGTGTGGGTATAAAGGTGATGTCCTGAGTGAAGATGTTCAGCTGGGGCTCAGAGAGCGCGGTGACTGCTGGCTGAGGGGAGAGTCGCCGCAATCAAGGCTTCTACGCTGGGTGGCAGTGAAGGTCATGTAACGTCCCAGTGCTCAGCACTGACAAGGGGCTGGTACACAGGTTCCCAGTGAGAGATGGTGCAGAAGGTCAGCCGCTCGGCAGACACTGTGCACTAAGTCCTGAATTTTGGCCTTGTCCTGGGCTTGTGATATGGGGCCGGGCTGGGACAGGAGCCATAGCTCCCTGTCAGCTGCACGACCTTGAGGGGAAAGAGCTGCTGCTGCTCCACAGCACACCAGGCTGCCGGTGTTTTTGACACAGCAGTCAGTACATCACAGGTGTGCACGGCTTCTGCCCCGCTGCTTGCACCTGCGCCGGGAGCAGAGGATGGTCAGGACGGGGTGCTGAAAGGCAGAGAACTTCAGAAACGCCTGCTCACCCTCAAGGTCCTGGGAAGCTGCCTTCTGCTGGAGACAGGAGAGACGCACCAACCCCAGTGAAGAACTTGGTCTGTATCAGAGCGTGCTGGGTAGAGACATTTCCTACCAGGGCGAGTCACACACCCTGGATCCCGTGCAGTTTGCTCACCAAGCTTATAAAAAGAGCAACATTCTCATGACACAGATTACGTAGAGAGGACTCCATGTCTCATGATGTGATACCTACAGCTTAATAGCAATAATTATAATAATAATTTCTAGTATCTGGCCTTCACTTCATTGTGAAAACAGTACCTTTCTTTTAAAAGGGTAGGTGACTGCTTAATAACATAAAGGATAGCTTAAACCACCCCGTAATGAAGTTTTCTGGGTAAAGAATGCTTCAGTTCATGACCTACATATTTCTTTTTGAGGATTTTTCCAGACAAAATTTGGGAAGAACTAAAGTCATTCAAATTCGCATGATATTTAATAAGCCCGGCAGTAGAGAGCGCAGCTAGATTTATTCAACTCACTGAGCCAACGTGATGTTAAGTGGTGCTCACGGAATACACATCAGGATCAAAACAAAGCCTTCGTCTTAATCCCGTGAGACAGAGAAATTCTTGTTATAAATTAAAGATTAGTGTATATATTTGATTTGATTCCATTGCAAGGTGACAGGGAACGGATTAGCTTGACAGATGTATGAGGAAATTGTCTTCAGTTCACTCAGGTAACCTAACGAAAGATGACTGCCAAGGAACGTGAGTAAACTCTGGACCGCGCAGCATCGATCTGACAGAGCGTCAGCAGCCGGAAGGCAGAGAGGGTGCATGGGGTGCGCTTCCCAGTGACGCCCCCTTCACCTGCTCCCACCAGATTCCCGGTCTGCAGGACCACCTGGGCTCAGGGTGACAGGAGCTCCAAGAATCTGAGAGACCGCTAATCCCGGGCAGTTTCACACATCTCTTTCTCATCACGTAGTCAAACTAAAATGTGTTGAGGTCCCAGAACCACAATAACAAAAAGAGAACAATCACAAAAGAAGAGAGGGAAGGAGAAAGGAAGAGAATAAAAATGCATCCTCCAAAGTGACGACCAGAGCAGTGGGGCCCTGGTCCATCGGAAGGGGACCAGGAGGACGGACACTCAGTGTCGACCAGAATCTAGGTCCAAAAGGACCAGAAACAAAGACATAGGGAGACTCTAGAAATCCAGATGTTTATGCTATTTCCCAGTTTTAAATTTTGGTAATGATTTTAACAGTGTTTTGAAGATAACAAGAGACATCATGGTAACCACTGTAGATCACCCTGTATTTTGGTTTTAAGCCATATACTATGTGCATCCTTTTGTTTTGACTGACCGCATTTTGGTTTGCTCATTTGGTTTTATTCTCTTCAAAATAAAAAAAAAAAAAAGGTGCTGGGTACTTCACAGCAAGATGATTGGAGTCCAGTAATGACTTTGTTTTTTTTGTTGTTGTTGTTTTGATTGGTTTTAGTCTGTTTTGTATTACTTAATTTCAGTATGTGCTAAGGTAGGGACAACTGTTTTGAAAAGAATAAGAGATATCATGGCAGCCATTGTTGATTTTCCTATTGTCTGGTTTTGAAGGCCTGTAATGCCTTCATTCTTTCATTTTAATACATTTTATACTACTTTGTGTTGTTTGAATTTACTATGTGTAAGATATGGACAACTATTTCAAAGAAACCAAGAGACATTATGGTGGCCACTGTTGATTTCCTATTGTCTTGTTTGGAAATCCTGGGTTGCTTGCATTTTTTTGTTCTGATCTGCTTTGTTCTGTTTTGTTTTATTTTGTTCTCTTTAAAATACAAAAACAAATTTTAAATGTAGTGAAAATAGAAAAAAAAAGAGTGTTTTATCCTGCGTGCTGGGTCTCGACCACATGTGTCTTCTACACCATCTGTAGAAGAGGAGCCTTCTTGGGGATACCGCATAGTGGCAGGACTCCTGCCTGGCAGGCACAAGGTCATGAGTTTGATACACAGCACCACAAACTGGAAGGAAAAGGGGAGGAGGAGGACTTTCATCGTACATGGGGGGAAAGATTGAACTAGTGGTTTCATCAGAGAGATTAACAACTCCCATCCTTTTAGACAACTAATTAGTGATTGATATGATATGATACATGAGCACTAATAGGTAGCATTTGATTTCTCACAACTACCTGGGATTCTCTTCCATGGCAGGACAAACTTCTGATCTGTTTTTCCTTGAGTTCCAGTGACATGTGACAGTGACCTGACTGCCAAGTTTCTCTGTCTCTCTGAGTGTACCTAGGAAATAGGACCAAATTGTGTCTCAGCTGGGTGTTTGTGATAGGTGATTTTTGAGAAATATGGCAGCCATTGGGTTAAGCATCCAAGAAGCTTGGACTCCGCTCAGCTTAGAGAAGCCACATGTGGTGAGGTTTGCAGCGTCTCCCGTGGCTGGCAGACCTCACCCTACTTGGCAACACTGTCTTATTGTTCAGCCCACATCATTAATGCTGGGCTGAAATCCTGCAGAATAATAAAACCAACTGTGTCCAGGTGATTATGATGATTTGGTTTCTAATATGGCTTTGATATACAAGTATTTTCCCAGTGAATATGGGCACATCCTTTCCCTTCTCTAGTGCTATCAGGTGTAAAATCAAAAAGGATAGGTAAATTAAACACCAACACATAAAAACACAGCTTGATAAAGTCAATGAGCTCCAAATTCAGTCAGCTACACATCAACTTTTAATTTTTTAGTGTGTTATCTGAACAATTCATATCACTTTTTTAATATCTGCAATAAAGGTCACTTGAGAATGTCAACATTTACTTTAAAAAATTATATTATGGGCACAAATAGTTCATTGATCAACACTGACAGTTTTTCATCTCAGTGACCAGACACCTGAAATAAGCAACTTAAAGGAGAGGCTCATCTGAGCTCACAGTTCCTGCGGCTTGGTCCATCCCTGGCCAGCTCCAAGGCAGAGACACTGCACAGGGGTGTGGTGGAGGAAAGTCACTCGACTCTTGGTGGCTGGAAGAAGAGTAGATTGGAAGAAGCCAGAGGGGAAGGGGCAGGGGCCGGATATAGTCCCAAGGTTCCATCCCCATGACCCACTTCTGGCTGCTGGACCTTACCTCCTAACAGCCCTTGCAGCTCTGACCCCAGCGATGGATTAAGCCACTGTCAGCCATGGCTCTTACGATCCATTAACTCTCCAGGAGTCTCTTCCTGCAGCCCGGCTGGTGATGGGATTGACCACCAGCAACAGGAAAGAAACGAAGCACTGTCCACAGTCGATTTGCAGGGCACGTGGGTTTGGACAGGATGTACGGGCCCCTCCCTAGGCCCACAGGGCTGAGGCTGAAGACTCTACTACCGCTCGGAAGAGGAGGTCAGCACCTCAACGGACACAGCTCACTGGAGCCAGTCAGAGTGGTCAGTTTGACCTCCTTCTCCTCCCTCTTTCCCTCCAATTTACCCCATGAGAGCTGAGAAGCCTGCTGCTGTCCCCCTTTTGGAGCAGGTGCCCAGGACAGCACGCAGGAGGAGGGGACGGAGAGTGAAAGGCAAGGAGAGGAGGAGGCGCCCTGCACAGGGGTAACTCAACAGGCAGCGCACGCAGACAGGGCTGAAATCACTGGGGATCTGGCCTTGAGGGCCACCACCTCCTTGCCAAAAGGCAGAGAAGCCATGGGGAGGACTTTTCACCAAATATAATTAAAACAATTAAACCAAGAACCAGAAAGGCAGTGGCCCTCTCACTGCTTGATCTAGGACATGCAGCACCATATTTACACTGACCTTGTCCCATTGCTTCTCCGCTTTCCCTCATTTTGACAGACACTGGTCTCTAAGTTCTACCTAATATTCCTGCCCTCTTTTAGGAGCCGTAAAAATATTGTAATGTGAACATAATTTTTACACTAAACTCTTCATCACAAAATGGGATGTACCAGTTACCAAAACATCCGCCAGCGTTCTAAGGGACCCCAAATATGTTTTCATAGTTTTCAGAGAATCGTACTGCGTAACAATGGGTTGTTACTCAATAATACCTCTCGCTCCCTTTTTCATGTGAGACACTCCTGTTTAAGCTTCATTAATTCTCTCCTTTCTACTGTAATCCAGAAAAGACATCAGACATTTAACACTGGCCTGGGACGTCAAAGATGATCACAGAGTAGATGTCGTTAGACGGCTGGGCTGAGCTGTGATGAATGCACAGCAAAAGAGCTTCGAGTCCGTGGCTCACTGATTCCACCTATGTATGGGTGTCCGTTCGGGTCAAGTACGTTGTAAGGTCTAAGATCCGACGTATGTTAGAGCTGATTCCGGTGTAATAACTTCTCCCCTCCTGTACCTTCCACCTAGTTTCCGAATCTGAAGCACAGATCGTCTCAGATAATAAGTCCCTTCACTGATTCTGCTCTGACACCGGAACCTTCTTTGCTCCACATCAGCTTACAAAATCAACTCTTCCCTTAGGGCCTTGTGCATTTGCCAGTCCTCTGGACAATTCTTTCCCTGGATCCAGGATTCCCAAACTTTCACCTGGGGCCACATTTGCCCTTTTGCAAATAAGGTTTTATTGACACTGGTCCACATTCACATTGAAGTGTAGTCTAAATAATGCCATTACGATTCAGCCATGCCATGCACGTGTATTCTTTGGAGCTTTGTAAAATAGTTGACTGACTTCCACCCCAAATCCTCACATGACTGAGTTTCTTTCTGAGCATTGAACATAAACGATGTGACTCCAAGGAGGTGCCTCTCCCCACATCCCACCTCCGTGTGAAACATCAAGGCAGAGCATCCGATTTGTTAAGGAAACAGAGAAATCTGATTTTTCAATGTTAAATCTCCCTCCTCTCCCTCACACGCACATACACAAAATAAAACCTTTGTAGCCAAAATGTATATCTGGGCCCTAGGCAGCAGCAGCAGCACCCCTATATGCAAACCCTGGTGGATGGAGACCAGGGTGCTGACTGTGGTAGGACCCAGCTCCTCTGTCTCCTCAAAGGCGGTGGTTGACATCAGCAGCTAAGGGCACACACTGGCCTTGACTTCTACCCTTGCATCACAACCCTTCCCACCAAGACCCAGTGGAAACCCAGCCCCAGCCTGCCCTCTGTGTGCATAGTCAGCTCCAAGTCAGCTCTTCCCTGAAGTCGCCCAGTGGGGTTTCCTGCACCGGACCTGCTCTCCCCATCTCTGCTCCCACAGAGCTTTTGGTAGCAATTCTGCAGCATCCTCTGGCCTATGCTTGGCTCATCCAGGGACTCTGAATCTCCTCCCTGGGGTGGGTTGGTACCCAATAACTGCTTCTTGGATGGATGAGAAGTACAAGGCCCATGGAAGCAGATAAAACCCAGTCCAGCTGATACCCAGCTCCCACCCCTGCAGGGCTCTGTGTCTATGAAGCACAGCATTCTCCTGTCTCCCACAGCTGCCTGGGATAACAGCATCTTTGGGAACCCATTTCTCATCACTGCTTTGCACCTTCAGCCCAGACACACTTCTGCATCACCCTCTCCATGCAGGAGATTCTACCCGCTTCTATTTTAAGACTAACCCATTTATGGAAGAGCATCTGTCACTAACTTCTGACCAGGGCAGCAGGGATGATCTCCTCCGTTTCAGCAATTGTGCAATTGCTGTAATTGCTTGGCTGAGGAATGGATTCTACTAATTAAGGTGATATTGCGAGCAGCTTTCAATTTTGAACTCATGGAAAAAATGTTCTCCACTGGGCCCAGCAGAGGTGTGTCAGCTGGTTTGTTTCGCAAATGGATTTTAACCCTCTGCTCCCATTTGTAAGTGAGGCTTGTCCTCATTAAGGGAAGCTGACTGGACAATAATGGGAGTATTGTCACTTTTGCCTAGGGGTCGTCCTTTGAGGGGCTCTTCTGTGCAGGGCAGCATTTCTGGACCTGATTTTTGGTATCTAAAAGAACATGAAAAAAACAGTTTAAACCTCTTAAGAGTTCAGCTGGGCTTATAGAACTTTAGGGAGGTGACATGTGGGGCTCCCAAGGGCCTGATGAGGGGACCCAGGGTGTTGCAAAGTCAAACATTCTGTTTTTAGTACCCTGTGGACTTAGCTGTCTTAGTTACTTTGTCATCACCAAGATACAATACCCCACACCCACAACTAAAGGGAGGAAACTTATTGAGGCCCACAGTTTGTAGAGGTTCTAGTCCATAATTGCTGGCTCCAAGGCAGGGCAGAGGGCAGAAGGCCATGGCAGAGGAGAAACAGTCCATGGAAGGGTAAGCAAGAAACAATGATCAAAGAAGAGAGAGAGAACCTTTCGGGCCAGATCTGCAGTGACCCACCTCCTCCAACCAGGCTCCACCTCCCAAATCCTGCCTAGCTATAAACTTATCAGTAGAATAGTCCACTGCTCAATATCGCACCCCTCTGACCCATGAACCTCCCAAAGCCATACCTCTGAGCACATGAGGTTTGAAGGGACATCTACATATAAACCAAAACACCAGTACTGTAGGAACAAACTCAACAATGTTTTAAAACACTTCCAGCAAAAGACTATTCCCAGAGACACAAATCTACACCCATAAGAGAGTCCCTAGGGCATTTATAGCTTTAGAAAGAATGGTTCCAACAGTCACATGACAAGGAAAGCCACTCCCAATATTATTTCAGTGACAACATTATGTGAAAATCAATTTCTCACTCACTGGTATGGCCAATCTCTGAGTTTTCTCCCCGAAAACCTCACATGAAAGATGGAATTGTTTTCTGGATTTTAGTAGGGAAGAAACTGACACCCGCTGATGTGAACTGTGTGTCACAAGTCAGGCCAGCTAAGGGGAGACTTGGACCCAGAGTTCTTCAGCTTACATCGTATGTCCATATAATCGGAGGCTCCTGCATCTCACCACATTGCAGAGATCTTGCAAACCACCTCTCTTGGATATGAAAGTGCTTCTTGCAGGATCTGTTTATTCTGATTTATGGATGAAACAATTTAGCCACTTCGGAATCCACACACCTAAACATGGGTCTCACTAAGGTTACGATGTTGCTAAAATGAGTGCCATCTCCCTTCATGGCATCTGTTAGCACATTTCTGCTCAGCCCTCACTGTGTGAGTTCAAGATGCATAATGCAACTTGACCATGTGCAGAGAAGAAATACTTAGTAATGATATCAGAGTCCTGCCTCAGGTCCTTCATTTTCCCAGGAACAGAAGCATAATTCAAGCTATTAAGAAGATCACCCTTCAATACAACAAAGCCCGGCTCTTTGTCTTGTGCCGATAAATGTTAATACAAGTACCATGTGATGACCATAAAAACAGGTGCTGATGACTTAGATGAGAATAAAACTCAGGCAGATAAGAAATTTCCAGAAGCTCAGCTGTGCTTGATGTGAAGATTTGTAATATCCGCTTCACTGAAGTAAAAGCTTAAGGCTGTAAATAAGTACCCTGCCCAAGGTGTGATTTCCACACTCGGTTGTCTGAGGTGTGTTCAGGATATTCCAGCGCTGGCGTTTTCTCCCGTGATGGAGGTAGCACTCATTTCTCCAAGGTCTCCCTGGGAAGTTAGATTAGCACAGGCGAAAACAAGAATCTGGAGCCAATACCTGAGCATCCAGAAATAACTACGCTCAGATACAAGCCCTCTTCCCAGAGTGAAGGCGCCAGGCGAGATGACAGGGAAGGGCTTGTGCCTCTCACCGTCTCCACATCTGGGTCTGAAAACGCTGCTTACGGGGAACCAGGGGCTTCTGAGGGCTTTAAGCTTCTCCACCCTCCTCCACGAAGCAGACAGAAGTCTGTGGTTCCTCCCCCACCCTTCCTTTCCTCTTTGTAGTTAGGTGATATCCATTGGAGGTAAACTAAGTACCAAGGACTATGCTGGGCACATTCAAGGTGAGCTAAGAGCAAGCACTGGCCTGGGTTCTGCAAGCCAAGAGTAAAAGCAAAGAGCTCCATGGAGGCTGCCGCCCAGCGTAGGAAACAGGGAAGAAGCCATCCGGCGGCAGCCAGAGGTTGAACTGCACCCTGGACAGGAAATGGGAGACCCCCGCAGGCTTCCAAGAGGCCCTCACAGGTGCTGATCCAGACAGAAAGTGACCACCGCCTTCCCAGAGGCCCGGAGGCCAGCTGAGCTCTGGGAGGGGCAGTGGTCAGTCTGTGAGGAGAAGGAGGGGCTTCCACGACCAGGCAGTGTGGCCGCTGCCTTGCGGGAGAAGCCTCACATGGGCGAGAACATCAGAAAATTCAGCTGCTGCCCCAGCGATGCCAGGATGGATTCACCCTAAGCTGTGAGGCTTCGGTGCCCCAGGGCCCTGCTGAGGCACTGGAGCTGAGAATCCGTCTTTGCCTTTCCTGGGTCTCTTATTTTTTTTTTAATTTTAAAAAGAAAAGAAGAATAGAAATGATGGCACAGAATTTCAAAACAAAATACTAGGAAATTAACAATGGTTAATATATATTGTTATCTTCAAAGTAGATGCTCAGATTGCAAGATACAGGCATGACGAATTGACCAAACACAAACCATTCTTTTTGATGAACTAATACAGATTAGCAGTATAATTATCTATGTGTATGTATATATAATTTTTCCCTTTCTTTCTCCTTCCCCCTTCCCAGTTGTTTCCTTTTGAGCACTTTCTTCCCCCTTTCACTTTCATAATATCTATTGTACATTTTGGATCTTACTTCCTCTTTCAGTTTTTTACACTTACAGGGACAATATGTCATTTACATATGTGAGTCTGCTTTATTTCACATGAGTATGTCTCAAGTTGCCTCCATTTATCTATGAAAGCCTCGAGTTTATCCTTCTTTACAACTGAGTAGTACTCCATTGTATAAAAATACATCTTTTTTTTCCACTCTGCAGTTGATGGGCATTTGGGTTCTTTCTGAGGTTTAGCTATTATAAACTGTGCTGCTATACAAATGGGTGCACATATATCTCTGTGGTATGATGCTTGTAACTCTTCTTGTAAGATACCCAGAAGGGGAATAGCTGGGTCGATTGACCTCTAACTCTAGTTTTTTGGTGTTTTTTTTTTATTGTACTGAGGATGGAACTCATGACTTCACACTTGCCAGGAAGGTGCTTAGGCTTCTGAGCTAAATCCCCAGCCCTTAATTCTAGTTTTTTGAGGAGCTTCTAGGCTGATTTCTACAGTAGCTATACCAACAGTGGAGGAGAGTGATTTGAGAAATGAAAACTAAAACAACACTGAGCTTCCATCTCACTCTAGAAAGAATGGCTGTCATCATGAAATCAACTAATAAAAAGTGTTGGCAGGGCTTTGGGGAAAGAAGCTCCCTTATTTTCTTTCTTTCTCCATTTATTTATTTATTTATTTTATTATTTTTTTTTTTTATTTTGGGTACCAGGGATCAAACTCACGACCTCACTCTTGCCAGGCAGGCACTTAGGCCACAGAGCTAAATCTCCAGCTCCCCTTTGTCCCTTCTTTCCTTCCTTTTTTGAAGTGGGACACTCCTGGAGACTTTTTTTGGTCTTAAACATGGTAAAGTCCATGTCATGTGGAATTTTGCCACATCAGCCGTTTTACAGTGTGTGGTCCCACATCATTAAGTGCACTGAGTCACAGGCTGCCCACTCCTCATCCTCAGCCATCTCCAAAACCTTTTATCTGGCCAAACCAGAACCCTCTACTGACTGGCAGGCATCGCCTCATTTCCCTCCTGGCTCCCTGGTCACTGCCATTCTGCATGTCCCGCTGTCTCTCATAAGTGACGCCTAGTGTCCACCGTCTGGGCCGGTTCCTCTCTCTTCTCACACCACTCCACGGTTCATTGTGCTGCAGCAAGCCATGGTGGGGACACAGAGCCCTGCTTTACCGCAGTCCCGAGGAACCCCGGGAGCTCAGGAAGGGCCCCCCGCTTCCTACCCCTCATGGGTTCCCATCCCTGTCCCTCGCTCCTCGCTCCCTGGCCCTCCACGTCCCCCACCCTGGGTCCCAGTGAGTCCACCCTGCATGCAGACCATGCTCTCTCCCCTTTCCAGCCCAGGGCCCACTCAGAGCCATTTCCCCTGGGAAGCACGGCCTGGAAGCCCGGCTGAGTGGGTTAAAAAGATGTGGTGTTTTTATACAGCAGAGTACTACTCAGCCTGGGATTCTTGTTCCCGAAGAGAAGGTCTCGGCGTAAATCAGCAGTGGACAAGAAACTTTTCCATTTCTGTAAATACAAGTTGAAGTTATACTTCTTTTCAAAAGTGAAGCCAGTGTAACCACTGTGTGTCACGAACCTTTAATGTAGTGGACTTTATTTGAATAATAGACGCTGCACAGATTAGTAAAGAAGTATCAGCGATCACATTATTTCACAATTAGTCAGCTGCAGAGACGGCAGCTTAGGTAAAGCTTTCGCCCCATTGCAGTGCCTGGCTAGTTAACCAAAGAAATAAATAAAATCAATAGCATTTTATTGATTTTCAGGTCACTCATCTTGACATCCAATTTGAAATGTGATTATAGTGAGTTTTTTGTAGCAAATATGATCTAAGCCCATCTCATGCTGTTATTAGGATGATATTTTCGTGACCGTTATTTTACAGGTAATTTGAAGCAAGGTCCCAATAGTAAAATCTTGGTTTATGTAACATTTCAGATGATGTCACTTAGGTAAAATCAGAGACGCATTCTTGATGAAACAAAATGAATGAATTATTGCAAAGTAACCTCAGAGTGGCTGGTCTTATTTTGTTTCTCTGCCTTCGCTAAATCGGAAATGCCTTGAGGTAGTGAATCAGTAGTGGAGCTACTTCCCCTCTGAAGACCACAGGAGCAAGACAGCAACACTTCCTTGCTTTCTGTAAGATGTTGTGCTGAAACCAGCAGCTGCATACAGCTGTCCCTGAGCAGCCTGAAGGGGCCAGCCGGCTGCCCTGACCTTAGCTGCTGTGTACTCTGGACATGAACCCTCAGCCCCTGCTCTGTCTCTTACTGAGACGATGCAGAAGTGGGCCCCATCTTGAGTCACACCCTCACACCCCATCCTTGAGACACCTGAGCACTGACCTCCCCAACCTGCTCTTTAGACCCCCTCCTGTGGTCTCTGCCCATCAAACCCCTTTTTGT
>PVLA01011346.1:0-55784 GCA_004027455.1 Hydrochoerus hydrochaeris
GGGAGGAAGGAAGGAAGGAAGGAAGGAAGGAAGGAAGGAAGGAAGGAAGAAGAAGACAGGCAGGCAGGAAGGAGAGGGGAGGAAGGCCAGCAAGCTGGCCACGCATGGCTGTGGCTATAGTGACTTTACTGTTAGGTCAATGAGTTGGTAAGGGAGGGACAAATCAAGCTGGGTGAGCTGGCGCATACCCGCAGTCCCTGAGACTCAGGATGGGGGGAATCCCTTGAACTCAGGACAGAGAGACCCCATCTCAAAAACCAGGGGGAAATCAGGCCTTGGGGGTGCTGTCAGGATTAGATTTTTGCCCCCTGAAGCACAAAGACCAGGGTTTGATCCCCAGCATCAAATCAAACCAAAAAATGAATTAATTAATTAATAATAATTTTTAAAAGGGAAAACCCAGCTTGTGTTCCCCACTCTACATTTGTCCCTCTTCTCTGCTATGAAATACTAGAAGGGAAAAGAAAAAAATAGAGCTATTTTAAAAACTCACAACTGTTAAATGCTAACCCTCCAAATCCTCACAGCCACTTTGATTTGGGACAGGTGATGATCCTGCTTGTCACAAATGAAGAACATATTCAGAGGGGTTAGATGGCAGTGTCTGGAAGAGCAGGCAACAGTCAATTCATCTCTGAGCTAATGTTCCACATGCACAACAAACATCTGAGATACAGAGAATCCCTTTAGAGAATCTTTTAATTCCCATCTTAAGGAGCAACGTGAAAGGAAGACATTGCGTTTGTTATGGACTGGTCAGCTGGCTGGGACCTCCACAGAAATCAGTAATGCAGTCACCAAGCTGTGTCCACATGAAACCAAAGTTAAACCACAAGCAGAGAAATTACGCATGAGAAAAATGGACATGAGTTTAAAATAGGATGACTGTGTGACAGAGCAGAGTGGGCTTGGTGGCAGCAACTATCAGAAAGATCACTTTTTTCTTTTATAGTATGTGAGACCAAACCCAAGACCTTGCACATGCCAGGCAAGACTCCTGCCCCGGAGCCACACCCCTGCCCTTGAAGGGCCACCTCTATATGTGAGACAGTGATGTCAGAAGAGCGAGGCCAGGACAGCAACAAAGATGTCCTGTGTGCCCCCAGCCCAGTGTTTCCTTACTTGAGGGCTCAGGGGAACCCTGATAGCAAATGGAGGAGCTGACCCAGACTGGGGGCCTGATCCAACCTGTTCTTCACCTGCACCCCAGGAGTGCCACGGTCTCATCTTTTGCTATGGTTTGGATCTGAAGAGTCCCTTAGAAACACAAATAAATAAAATAACCATAGTCATTGAGGGGGAAAAAAAATGTTTTTCACTATCAGCACAAGCTGTCATGTAAGGATTTCTTATCCTAAACATGCCTTTCCTTGCAAATACAAGAAAATATTATGAGTGAAAACAGAAATATCTTTGTCTCTTTTTCTCATCTGTGTCTCAGTGCTCACAGTACTCAAGGTGGGCCTCAGGGCTGGAGGTGATTCTTTTGAGATACGAAATTCATGAAAAGCTAAAATTTCAATTCATTTCCTTATCTGTTCTTTGACTTTGTCCATGTGAGTTGCTTTAACAAAATCATGAGCGGGGTGGTTTATAAACAGAGATCGGTTTCTTTCTCCCAGCTCAGGAGGCAGGCAAGCCCGCTGTCCAGAAACCAGCACAGTGAGTGTTGGGCTCATAAAGCGCACCTTCTTGGTGTGTCTCACAAGACAGTAAAGGTGCACTGGCTCTCACATAGAGGCGCCCATTCCAATCATGAGGCCTCCAACCTTATGATCCAATGACCCCTAAAGGCCTTTAACTTCTGTTATGGATTAAAAACTGGTATTCAACTTAATGCCAGCTGGATTAAATCCCACAGTGCTGAGTGTAGATGTTCTACTTGAGGAAAGTTGCCAGCATCAATAGAGACGTGGAGAAGGAGAAGAGACGTTGGCGCACTGAGGCGCTGTGGGTTCTCCTACGTGTTGCTGTTGAGCTGCTGGTTCTGCTGGGGGAGCTCTGATCCTTACATCGAGCATCGCTTCCTGGCTCCGGAGGGGAGGACAAGTGCTGTTTAATCTCCAGGACAAACTCGTCATGCTGGCTTCCTGGCATGTACTCAGCTGTGCTTGTCATGGGAGGAGCTCTGGGCCTCTGTGTCACCGAGGATGGCTGTGGTGCTTCTCAGGACAGCCCTGGTCTTTATTATGAGCACGATTTCTCGGCTCCAGAGTAGAACCCTCAACCTACCAGCACAGCTCCTTCACCCTGCTGGCATAGACTTTCTAGCTTCAACTGCTGACCTTTGGGCCTTCCCAGCATGGATCCATAAAGCAGACTGGCGTGAGTCCTTCTTGTGGGCTCTGGACCTCCAGTTGGACTCACGGGAGGCACTGTCATGGGCTCTAGGTCTTCATCTGGACTCATGCAGGACATTGCTGTGGGATCCAGGCCCTAGGCTGAATATTCTAGGTCTTTAGTCATTGTGGACAGATTTCCTGTATTTTCCTGTGTTTAACTCTGGGTGACCATCATAAAATCATATTATAAATTCTGTGTCCTGACTTTAATTGTTCTCTTCACAACCCCTGACTACAACAACTTCTAATACCGTTCCAAAAATTTTATTTTAGGTCACTGTCATGGAAGTCCATGGGTGGCTGGTCCTGTGGCTTTGGGTCTGTGGCAAGGCAGCACAAGGAGGCAGCACAGCATGACAGAAGCGCGTGGCAGAGCAAAACCACACACCTCACAACCAAGATGCGAAAACCAGGACGAGGCTAGGGTCCCACTGACTCTTCGAGTGTAGGCCCAAAAGCCCCAACTTCCATCAGGCCACACTGCCTGCCAGCAGTGCCAAGGCTAGGGACCAAGCCTTTATATTATTTATTTTATTATCTTCTACTTTTTAGTAGATAATAAACCACAATGATAAAGTTGGGACTTTCAGCATCTACTGGCCAGAAGATATACAGATAATTCACACTTCTCTCCTGGGCCCGTGCTTGCTCTTACCACACAGGTGTTAGGAGGTTCCCATTGGGCACAGAGGGGAAAGGTCCTGCTCTGTCTCCTGTGCAATATGGACTTACTGTCAGTTCCTTTCCAAAGAATCACTCCCTCATCTTAATTGCAAATCAAAACTTAATGGACTTCTGTGATGGGGAAAATATTTTAACTTAAGAACCAGGAAATGAGAAGTCCCTAAACGAGGGCCATGAATCTTGCGTCAGAGTTGAACCTTGCATGGTAAAAGCTGGAGACTTGGGCGAGTCGGGCCTGTTTCTGAGGAAGGATCCTAGACATATGGAGGCACTGCCTGGCACCTAGCTCCTCACAGCTCCTGCGACACAGTGAGCTACTCTGTGCTGCTCTGCTCTCAGTAAACGATGCACCAGGTATTGAGTTCTCATTTCTCCTTTATGTTTATACTTTGCTGTCAAGGAGCAAATCCTGCACTGTTGCCAAAATCAGTGAAAACTAAGTGTATTTCTGACCAAAGATAGATGATTGAAATTAGATGTGCTTTCTGTGGTTCATGTTGGTTTGAGGTTTTGGCCCAGGGTGGGAAAGGTCCTGGTTCAATGTAAACAGGCTCAGCAATGGATTGCAACAGGCTAGGAATCTCAAGGGATTTCTATTGTGCCATCTGTCCTGGATAACTACGTATAAAAAAACAAAGCAAACAAAAAAAAAACTAGTGGCGTTTTGTTTCTCCTAAATTGGAGTACTTTGGCATGCTAGGAACCAATAATGTCAAAGCTGTCTCAGTGCAGATGTTTATATGGCTGTTAGGAGGAAGTAAGTGACCCAGGATACTACACGTATGCATTTCAGACATTAACTGTGTAGATGCTTTGTCTACTTGGACTCTGCAGATGAAGCCTTTCCTCAAAGATAATTTCAAGCATAACTTCCCCTCTTCCCTTTCCCTTCCTTCCCTTCCTTTCCCTCTTCCTTTCTTTTTATCAAGGCCTGAACACTGAGCTACAACCTCAGCTCTTTTAATTTTTATTCTGAGACAAGGCCTTACTAAGTTTCCCATGTGGGATTCAAGCATTCGATTGTCCTGCCTCAGCTTCCCAGAGTGCTGGGATTACACGTGAACCATCAGTCCCTGCTGGGGCTTTCTTTTATACACTGACATGAAGTCATTTTTCTGTCCTGAGTTCAACTGATTGGTCCATCATTCCCTGTATCATGAGTGGAGCAGCTCAGTAGGAGACATAGTTAACAATTTTGATCTAAGGATGGGACTGTTATCAGGAGTGGAGCCAATCGGGGCCATCAGGGGGTACATTTCCTGATCCCAAAAAGCAGTGACCATGTCTTTGTGAAGCAGAGTCCTTTCTGCACCAGGGTGGGGGGTTCAGTTAGGAATGATGGGGCCTGAAGAGCCACACATTCGGACCACACTTTGACTTGGCTCCACCTTCCCATGGGTTCTCACACTCCTGTTCAATGCCTGTGGCTTCAAAATGCAAGCTGGTGGCACTAAGAGGGATAAGTCAGGTGACCTGCATGGGCACATTAATCACCAGCAATGGCTATAAGGGAAGGGACTCTGACTTCAGATGATTAATGTGGCCCCCTGCAATCCAGTTATTTATTCCCACAAAAGAGGGAGAAACATACCTGAACAGCAGAAATTAAGATCTTTCAGGCATTAGCAAGTATAAATGAAGAAGTGTCTGGCTTGAACCCATATCCAGATGGGTTTACTCACTGGCTCACAAGGAGGTAGCACACAGAGGCAGAAAAACCTCCACAGTGGCCAGCAGCAGGCAGAGAGAAGGGAAGCTGGAGATGGTCAGGCCAAGAAGCCAGAAGCTTCAAGACTAGAGATCAAAGACCCTAAAGATCCTAGGGGCTGCAGGAGCCTGGAGGCGGAAATTCATAGTGACAGCAAACGTTCCTGCTCTGGAAGGGAGCATTTGAAAGAAGGTACTCTTCCCCTTCCTCCATCCAAGCCACTATCTGGGGCTGCCGCCTCAAGGTAGATCTTCTCCACCCTGCCGCCTCAAGGTAGATCTTCTCCACCCTGTTCGTTGGCCACCTCTGTTTCCTCTAGGACACCCTCATACCCCACAAGGGTGTGCTACTACCTCTCCAAGTGTCTCTCACCCAGTTGTGGTGACTCCACCAGCTATCACAGCCACCTGCTCTTCGGTCTACTTAGCCCTAGAAGGTAAGAAAGATACTTGTAAAGTATGTCAAGTCCACTAGTCACTATTTTTGATTCAGTGAGTGGCACATGCCAAGCACAGTGCTTGGCACTAGGGGAACAAAGTAGACATGCCTCTGCTCTCAGAGCTCACTGTGTGGAGTGGGAAGCAAAAAGGTCACTTGTGGATAAGCTATGCAGTAAGGGGCCAATGCAGGGCTCAGAGATGTCTCCAAAAGAAAGATGTGGCTGTTCAGAAGGGGCACAGGGTAGCTCCTAGGCTAAGCCAAGGAAGGATGGAGGCTACTCTGCCAGTGTAGGCAGTGTGTGCCATCAGCTGTGGTAGTCAGCTTTATATTGCTGAATGCAAACCCTAATATAAACAATGAGGAAAGTCTCTGTGGCTCATGGTTTCAGAGGTTTAGTCCATGGCTGGCTGGCTCCATTGCTCTTAGGTTAGTGATAAGACAGAAACATCAAGGTGGGAGGAGTAGTAGAGTGAAACTGCTGACTTCATTAGCCAGGAAGCAGAGAAAAAGAGCTGAGAGAGAGAGAGAGAAAGAGAGAAAGGAGGAGAGAAAGAAGGAAAGGGGGAGAGAAAGAGACTGAGAAAAGGCATTATTTTTTAAACTGTTAAACAGAGAAAGTGGGATAAAAGGAGAAAAGAAGGAAAGGAAAAATACACACACAATAGTAGTTCTACTACTAATTGCTACTAGTTCATTAAAAAAAAAAGGTTTGTGCCTATATTGTTTGATCAATTTAATTTTTCATGCCTATATCTTATAATATGAGCAACTACTTTTTTTAAAATCCATTTTATTTCAATGAAAAAAAAGAAAAACTATAAATTTCAAAACATGTCAATTGAGGGCAACAATGGTACATACATTGTCATACCCAAATCACTCACCCAGAGCACAAGACATCTGCTTACAATTGTCCAAACAATACCAGCACAAATCTCTCTCTTCACTGAACTCAGAGAAACCAATAGTGTAACTATTGACTATATATATATACACACATATACATACACATGTTGTTACTTTCAGCTCCTCACACTAGTGAGACAATACGATGTTTACATATGTGAGTCTTATTTATTTCATGAATGCATATGGTCTCTAATTGTGTCCATTTATCTACAAAAGTCTCCAGTTTACCCTTCTTTATGGCTGAGTAGTGCTCCATGGTATAGAAATGCCACATCTTTTGTTTTATCCATTCCTCAGTTGATGGGCATTTAGTTAGTTTCCAAGATCTGGCTATTACAAATTGTGAGCAACTACTTTGAAGATAACAATATGCAATGTACTAACCATTGTTACTTTCCTGCGATCTTATTTTGAAATTTTATACCATTGGTTTTTTTCCTTCAAAAAAATTAAAAAGTCACTTGAAGTGACTTTCTTTAACTGGGTGCCACCTCCCACCAGCACTTTCAGCTCAGTGCCCTCATGGTCCAGTCACCTCTTGAGCCTCATTTCTGAGCACTACTACATTGGGGATCAAGTCCTCAGTACATGAGTCTTTGAGGAACCCTCATATTTAAACCAAAAAAGTGAGAACAATCCAAGGGGTACAGGACACTGCCTGATGCGTAGACAGCATGGCTGGTGGGAGCAGAGTGGGCACCACCAGGGACTTTGATACGAAGTTTTACAGATAATGGAGCCAACACAACTGGATCAGCACTTCAGGTAGATGGCACTAGCCGGGAAGAATGAATCAGAAAGAGGTAGAGATGAGTGCCCCCGTAGGCTGCTGCAGCAACCCCGGGGAGAGACGAAGATGTCGGAGTTAGGTGCATAAAAGACAGATGCCTACGGAGCACTGTGGGGGCCTGTGGAAGGCGAGGTGTGAGGGTGTTGCACTGGGGAGTGCGTGAGGGGAGGAAGTCACCCCAGCTGCTCGGCTGGGGGGTAGGGCTGCCCTTCATTGCGATGGGCACACAAGGGAAGAAGCACCAGGAGCGGGGAGATGGAAGATGTATGGCCAGGTCAAGTAGAGATGGCTGTCACAGCTGGATCTGAGCACAGCCTGGGCTGGAAACGCAGACCTAGAAATTCTCAAGTAGAAGATTCTTGGAGGTACTTTCTTGAGGTTTCAACAAGTTTGCATCCTCACGTTTCATGGATTCTCTTCCATGTAGTTTGTCTTGTTATAGATGAACAGAGAGACTTTGGTGTACAAGGTATTAACTTCCTCATGGAAGGACAGTGGATAGAGAGATACCCTCCAACTACTCACCATCAATATCCTTGCCATCACCTTGAGACTTCCTGTCCTCATCTGCTCCTCTCATACCCTTTTCATCCCCATGCAGCTACACCAGTTTGTATCATAAGCTACCAAGTTCGTGTCTTCTTTGGTAACAAGAATGAGGTTATGTGTCTCAGGGAGTAAGGTGGACTTTCGATTTTAGCCACTTTCTGAAAACATTTTTTCACTACTTATGGGTGGCTGGTGTAATCTTGTCTTCAGATCCTCAACCTCCTAAGGTTTGGAGAAGAATAATGTTTTGTGGGTGGTAATTGATTTACCTTGGATGACTTCAAGAAAAGCCAGAGAGCTGACATCATTAAGACCCTTAAGTCAACAAGGAGCCAGTTCTCATTTGAGTCAGCTGATTATCCCAAATTCATGGCCCTCATCTGTGCCATTCCAGAATCTCCTCTTTCCCTGAAAACTGCTGGCCCTAAACATTCTATTCAGGCTAAACTGCAATGCTGGAAAATTCCATACTATGGCAAGCTGCTCTGGTTGCTTCAAACCATTTTGCTGCTTACAGACTGTCCATGGTTGTCACAGATTTTCTATAGGAACACCAAGATGTTAGTCCAATCCAAATGTAGACAATAAACTCTACGAGGGTTTGAGAACAGAGCTTGCCAACTCTGATAACCACACAGGCAGAATCTGGGTGGGGAAAATGTTTCAACATAGCTCAACACTAAAAACTCCTTTTACTTTATAACATTACATAGAGAAAAAGATGCATATGTACACGGAATTACTTAGTCAAAAAATCAAAGACATTTCAGCAGCTAGATACATTCAGATTTCCCCAGTATTGGGTTCCAGAAAAAGTTCATTACTGAGATTCAAGGAAAAGTTGTGTAAAGACCATGGACCCTGATCTGGGAGAGCAGAAGGGTGGGTTTGATAGTGCAGGGCATTAGATCAGTTGGGTACCAGGTGCACATACTTGTTGTGGCCCAAATCTTTGTGTGTGTGTGTGTGTGTGTGTGTGTGTGTGTGTGTGTGCATGCGTGCATGTGTGTGTGTGTTTGAGACAGAATCTTTCTATGTAGCCCAGGTTGGTCTTGCACTATGTATACAGGCTGGCCTCAAACTGACTGATTCTTCTGCCTCAGCCTTCTGAGTCCTGGACCTCCATGCCTGGCTAGATCTGCATTTTCTGTAAAAAAAAAAAGGCTTGGGAGATAAAAATAGCATGGGCAGGATTTAGAGACTATCTTGCTTTACAAGTGTCAAATCTTCTATGGTAGCAGAGTTTTTAGAGCTTATATCTGCAACACAATGAATGATAACTTTCCCAAGGTTTTAGAAGGGCGTTAAGCAATTTGCAAAAGGCCTGTAGTGAAGATAATCAGAGTCTGAGTATGCTTTGTGTGCATGATTTCTGCTACTGACTAGTGCATTAAAAGATCAGACATCATAATGGATCTCCCCTCAAGCACTGTGATGGTTAAAGTGGAGGGTCAATTTGGTTGGCTTGGGAACTAGGTAGGATTAGGAAAGCACACTTTTGCATGTGTCTCAGTCGATCAAGGAAGCATGACCTTGGAGCTTGTATCTGGTCACTTGACCTTTCTGAGACTGTTCCTCTGCTTTGCTTTCCAGCTACCATGCGCTAAGCAGCTTCGTCCCACCATGCCCTTCTGCCATGATGTTCCTACCTTGGAGCCAGCTAGCCATGGACTGAATCTCATGAAACCATGAACTAAACTAAACTTCACCTTCATTGCAGGTATTTGGTATTGTCTCAGGGATGGAAAACTAATACAAGTATCCATAAATGTACAGTTTCACATACACAATGTCTTGCCCAGTACCAGCAAGCAGGTCTTTAAGAGTCCCTTTATTGGAGTATGACATTAACAATGAAGAAGACACTATGGATAATAAACTGTATATCTCTTGGAGTAATAGATGGGGAAGTATTTTAATTGGTGTCTAATACTATGCTAATAAATAAGAGTAACTAGTGGGAAACCCTTTTGTGTTTGCTCAACTCCTTTAAAACAGGAATCTACTTTCAGAGGAAATTTTCAAGCAATATTTTGTTGATTCATTTCTGTCACTAGTAAAAATGTCACCAGGATTTCTAGGTAAGTAAAATTAACTGACACAAACTGAAAATCTGAGAAATAGCGTTTTTCTTTCCCGGCAGACTTCTTTTGATCACCTCCATTGAGAGCTGACAGGGGAGTGATCATAAGGATTATTTACGTAGTTTCTGGCGATTCTGTAGATCAATCCCAGGGTCTCACACATGTGAGGCAAATACTCCACCATCGAGCTGTATCCCTGGCCATGAGGCCTGAATTTAAGAATCAGACTGGTGTGGGCTCACTCGGCCACCTTTAAGTTACTTACCGTTTCCTCATCCAAGTTCCCTCAACTAGGAAGTAGGGGAAACAATACCCACAGCATGGGGTAATAGAGAAACTTTGAATAATGTAAGAAGTGGTTCTTATATTGATCCTTTAGACCATCAAGGTTTGACCATTGTTCCTTCAGGGCTTTCCCCAGTGCAAACAGTTCAGCTCTTCAACATTTATTCCGCCAAAGGAGATCCAAGTCTTGGTCCCAGAATCACTGGGTTCCACAGAGTAGCCAATGATCCGATGAGACTGCTGCTGGGCGCAGGCAGCTCTAAGCCTTAACTAACCCCAATCCAGACTGATATTGCAAAGCTGCTCCTGGTACCCTGGACAGTTACAACTCTTAAAAGGCCTTCCTTACACTGATCAGAAATTCATAGCCTGGTAACGTTTACTGTCCACTGACTGTGTAACAAAGATGCTACTGTTTGGATCTTGTCCCCCAAAAGCCCCTGCATTAAAGGCTTGGTCTCCAACCTGTGATGCTATTAAAAGTGGTAGAACCTAGAACAGGGGGATCTGAAGGGGGACAGCATTTAGTGTCCTCAGATTATTGAGGACATGTTGAGAACCCAGAATGGTTCTTTCCTCTCACTACTTTTTTTGTACCCAAGCCATGTTGAGTTTTGGCCCCAGTGGGCCAAAGCCTAGAATGGGCATTTTTCTAAGGTTTGATATACAAGCACAGGCAAGATGGAAGAGCCTTGGCTTCAAAGAGCTTTATGAACTCTTCCAGAATTCAGGGGTTGGTTTCTATTCTCCTGAGAGATACTAGTTATTGTTCAGGCATAGCAACAAGTAACTATCAGATTTGGCTTAATATCCCTCCTCGCTGACCAACAAGAGCTTCACATCAGTAGCCTCGGCCAGGTAATCAACAACAATCTCACTTGAGTAAACATGCTTGCACAGGTAAACATCAGTCAATCCTTAAATGCTCTGGATACTGAAATTCTTGAACTCTATGCCTTCTACGGCCCTAACAGGAGATTAGCTCTCTTTTGTCCCTCACTACCTGTCCCTTGCCTAGCAAGCAATAAAGTTAGCTTTCTGGAAGAGTGGTACATTCTGCCTTTGATTGGGAAACAATACAAACTTTAAGCAGGATAGGCTCAGACAATGACATACCACTAAACAAACTGTTAAGGTTTGTATCTTTATGTCCTCCCAAAGCTTCAAGTGCTCATAGGTAGGGCACTTCAGAGGTGGATGGATCTAGGATGTGCAATACTGGGACTAAGGGTGTATGGGACTGGATTAGCCCACTAATTGGCTTATCATAATTCTGGCTGTGGATAATGGGAAGGCCCACCCTGGGTGTGGGTGACACCACCCATAAGACGTGTAGCCTAGATGGAATAAACAGGAGAGGGAAGCTTGCTGCTCCCTCCTGCCTACTCTGCCAAGGACTCCTCTGCCATGCCACTTCTGCCTTAGAGCCAGCTGACTATAGATGATGAGTCAAAATAAACCTTTTATACTTTAACTTGTGGGCGTCAGATATTTTATCTCAGCAATGAGAAAAGTAACTAAGCCAGAAACAAAATAAAAATAAGGAAGGCTAACAGGGAATGATGGGTGAGATGTAGAGATTGGTACTATGTTAGACCAGGTAGCCAGTCAAAGTGAATGAGGTGATGACTTCTGAGCTGAGGAATGAATAAGGAACCAGCCTATATTAAGATTTCCAGTGAAAGCAGGGAATGGGCAGATTTTGAGCTAGAAAAAGCATCTCAAACTTAAAAACAGGAATTTGCAAGGACAGTGAAAGAAAACCATGAGTCAAAGAAACTATGCCTGCCCCTGAAGAAGCCGAAGCACCAGGAAGGGAAGGGTGATGGTGGTTGTGCATCAAATCCAGGAGTTTTCAGATTCTCTAAACTCTGAAAGTAAGACTTGATGTGAAGGGTGTACCACTGGAGGCCAAGCAGCAATTCTAAAATAGCAACCCTCAGATTTTTGTATGATGCCACCGGCAGGCCAGACCTACCATCTGTGTGGTTTCTATATTTGCAATCATAAAAATAACAGAATCCCTACAAGGCATTCATGTTTATAGGTAGATTATTTGCTAAGTACTTTTTAAAAGCTAAAATATTGCAGCTGTCCCTTCTCCAAGGATGACGCACATGGAAATTCACGACAGGTGTAGCTTGCCTTGCTCTGTGGCCTTACGGGCAGCTGTAACAGAACCAGAGGATCTGCCGGTTGCTGATTATCTGACCTCTGCCCAGTCAATGCGTCTTTCCAGACTTCAGTTCCATCTAAAAAACATTGGGGTTTACATCTGCTCACTCTACATCAAGGAACCACAGAGACAGTAGTTTTGTAAATTGGAGGTGTCTCAAAATATGAGAACAATCTTGTGTGTCTGAAAAAAGTGTTTGGAGGGGAAATATTTGCAGATTGAATGACACTGTTCAAACTTTCCTAGTTGATTCCCAAAGTGTTCCATATTTGCAACACACATCCCTGCTGGATGTCTTTCCCTAGTACTGCCCTGAACAATGTAAGGAATCAGGTGGGAGAGAATTTCTGACTTGGGCTCTTGGATTATATATTCTCTGGGCTAAAATTCTGTTCCTTCCCATTTATCCACATCCTACACAAAACCATTCTTCCTCAAGTTACCTCACAGTTTACCTTCCTAGAATACTTAAACCAAACTACCAAATCTGTTTGAATCTACTCTTTAGTGATTTTGAAATACAAAGTTTATATGGTTTAGATCTCAAACCCCAAAAGTCCCCTAGCTTCAGAGATGGGGCTTTCAGGTGATTGGATCATGAGGGCTGTAACTTTCCCCTCATGAGATAATGCTTTGATAGCATTATTGGAACCCTATGGAAATTCGGGAGGTGGAGTCTGGTTGGAAGGAACGGTCATGGCAATGCAACCTTAGGGACTATGGCTTGTCCATGGCCCCCTTTACCCTGGCTCTTTCCTTCTGTTTCCCATCTGCCACAAGGTGAGCACCTTTCCTTCTCCACATTCCCCTCCATGCTTCTACCTCAAAGCCAGGTGACCATTAACTGAAACCTCTTCAACTTCTCCCCTCTCCCAGTCTCTAGTAATCACCCAGTCTCTCTACTGCTCTGAGCTCCCTTTTGCAGATTCCCCACGTGTAAGATCATGCCTCACAATCAGTCCTTCAGATCCTGGGGTTCTGAGTAGTGGCTTCAACTAACTACAGATTAAAATATATAAAAAGAATTGCATCTGTACTGAATGTACATAGACTTTTTCACTCCCAAAACAATTTGTATATAGCGCTTATGTAGTTACAATGATTACATTATGTAGCTTAAATCATTTAAAACGTACAAGAGGATCAAAGAAATTGTATGCAAAACATGTTACATAAGAGACTTGAGATCTGCAGATCTGAATACCTGCAACTGAGATGGGGAACGTCCTGGAACCATCCCCATGGATATGGAAGGATGACTGTATCTTTCCATGCCTGCTTTAGGTTTATTTCATTTGGCATAATGTTCCTCATGTTCATCCATGGTATCACAAATGATGTAATTTTCTCCATTTTTAAGGCAGGCTGAACAGCACTCAGCTGTATGTACACACATTTTCTTTACATGCTCACCCGCTGACAGACACCTACATTGCTTCCATACTTGGTAACTGTGAACAGTGCTCCAACGGCCACGTGAGCGCAGGTATCTCAACATAATGGATTTCAATTCCTTGGGATAGATGCTCAGGAATGGAATTCTTAGATCATGTTAATTCTGTTTTTAGTTCCCCTAGGAACCTCCATACTGTTCTCCATAAGTGTTTTATTAATTTACATTCCTACCAACAGTGCAAGGGTTCTGTTTCTCCACATCCTCACCAACACTTACTTTTTTGAGAATAGCTATTCTCACAGGTGTTTGAGACAGTATCTTGTGGTTCTGATTTGTATTTCCCTGACAAATATTGGTTATCTGTCTTCTTGCTCAATGCCCTTGGCTTTCCTGTTTTTGCTAAAGATTGCTGCAGCTTTGGTTTTACATGTTTAGTTCTCTGGACTTGTACACACTATTGACTTATTCACCCACTTACTCTAAAGGCACCACCTGTTTAGCACTGGACCATAGCAGAGAGTGAGTCAAAGCCCCACATTCTTCAGCTGCCCTTTCAGAGGCAGGAGGAAGACAATAAACAAATGAAAAACAGCAGATAGTGATGAGAACTAAGCAAGGATTAAAGTAAGGCCATACAAGAACACCGAAGGCATTACTTTTTATGTAGGGTGGTGTCAGAAAAGATTTCTAAGAGAATGTGAAACTTCAGTACATGTACAAATGTAAAGAATAAGCAATGCACTTTGTGCTGCTTTGGGATAGGATATGCCAGAAATAACGGCTCTGAGTCTAAACTGAAATACAATTTATATTTAGAATATATTGGACAAACAAGAAAGTAGGGTAAAGAATGGAGTTCTGACATTTTTGCAGCACTGTCACTCCTATTCAGGAACATAGATCCATCTCTTTCAGGTCTTTCCTGATGGCTTCCAGTTAGAAGTATTTTCTCTATGTAGGCATTGTATGAGTGTTAGTTTCCTAGTGTTACCATGGGAAGTTTTCACACACTGGAGGTCTCACAGCAGACATTCAGTCGCACTGATTAGGAAGCTACAAGTCAGCTGAGGCATGTGCTCTGAATGCTTTTAGGAAGAAGCTGTCCTTTACTCCTCCAGCATCTTGTACACCCAGCAATTTGTGGCTTGCAACTCAACCTCTGCTTTCAACTTTCTATCGTCCCCATCTACTTAAATCTCCAAATCTCTATAGATAGGTCATTGGATTTAGGATCCACCCAAATCCAGTATGGCCTATTTTAACAAATTCCATCGGGAAAGACCCTATTTCTACATAAGCTTCTATTTGTAGGTTTTGAGTCTGCATGAATATGGAGAGAACGCCATGCAAGGCACCCTAGCATGTCTCTTGACAGGCTCGCTCACTCCCACCAGAGGCAGTGAATAGCTGTGTACCAAAGTGATAAAAATAAGCTCTGAAGTCAAGCTTTTTGACTTTATGACTTCCCAACCAGACTTTCTAAGCCTCATCCAAGAATAAGAGCAGTATCCTCCTTACGAAATTGTAAGAAAGACTACAATGTACAAGACTACAATAAACTGTGTTGGATATATTGTAAGTGCTACAGCAATGGAGTCGTTCTTGCTGTTACAAGATTTTTCACTATTTGATATCTTTTGTGTTCATTGGTTATTGCTGGTGAATTGGAAAGCTATCAAATTTTGTACAGTGATATGGTACCTACCATCTTACTAGTCTTATTTTCTTGTTTCTCCTAGACTTTGTTAGTAGCAATCACATCAGCTTTAAAGTACTCAAAACAATGATTATAGAACTCATGAATAGCCACAAGCAGAGATGGCATCTGAATAGCACCTTACACACACTCCTGTCATCAGAGACAGGCTCAGATACCCTGCTTCAGTCTGCCAGAATGAAAACGTCTTTCATTATTAGCATGTTAGAACCGCTGATTCAGTCCCGAACACTACAGTTTTTGCTTTTCCTTTTCAGTATTAGGGAGTGAGCCTCGGGCCTCACACTGAGCTACATGTCCCCAGCTCTCTTCATCCTTTGAAGTAGGAACTTGCTAAATTGTTTAGAATAGCCTTAAACTTGGAATCCTCATGCCTCAGCCTTCCAAGCTGAGACAGGGACCTGGATTGAACTATATAGTAGGGCCTTTTTTATTTTTGATATATTCCTACTGTGTACTATGCTGGATAGGTTGTAGGTACTTGGTAACAAAATGACTGATGCAGGTATGACTCTTCCCTGTGCGGTGAAATAGTGACCCATGAATCTACAAGTTCTTTCCTAGTACCCAGTCCCTTAGGGGCACACAGCATTCCCTTCCTTCACTCATGGGCATGAAGGTAGGCACCATTTTTCCTACCTTATTACTCACAGAGCACTGAAGTAACATTCAGCAGAATCTAATAAACAGTGATGGCCACTTCAACACTTGAACAGCATTTCAATGGTGTATAAAGCTGTCCCTTGCCAAAGTCCAATGTAAGGAGCTTTTTGTAGTGAAGCCTTTGTCAGATTGACTGGCTTGGGACTTACTGAGGGGATTAGTAAAGCACACTTCGTATGTGTTTCTGGGTGGGTAATGGAGGCATGATCTTGGGTATTGTATCTGTTTTGTCTGCCCTTCCTGACACCGTTCCTTTTCTTCTCAGCTGCCATAATCTAAACATGCTCTACCACACCTTTCCACCATGCTTCTGCCCTGGAACCAGCTGATCATGGGCTGTTATCTCTTGGAAAGCCAAATCAGACTTTCCCTATTTTAGGCTGTGATTGTCAGGTGTTACGTTCCAGCCACAGGAAATCTAATACAGAAAACTGGTATCAGGAGTAGGGTTGTTGCTATGACAATATATTTTCAGGAGCCTTTGGAACTGGTTTAAGGGAAGTTATGAGTTACGGACTAGAGAAGCCTTAGAATACTGTAAGCAGAGCCTGTGGAGTAATTCTGGTTGGAACTCAAAAGAGCAGAATGCAGATATATACAGACAGTAAAGGCCACACTCAGGAGATTCTGGTTAGGAAGAGATTTCATTTGCTGCTGGACTAGAATTCATATGTCTTACACTCTTGGCAAAGTTTTTTTTTCTTTTTTTACATTTTTCCCATGTCCTAAGATTTTGTAGGAGGCAGATTAAGGGCATGGATAAAGCTTTTAGTCAGATTTATAGTACTACTTGATTGGCAGAAAATCTTGGCACTGTTCCTAAGATGGGGGCTTTACGAGACTGTAACATGCAACATGCAAGAGTTGCAAGGTCAGGGAAGCTTCCACCCAGATTTCAAAAGTGAAAAGCCAGGCAGGGAGCACCCAAGAGGACAATGTGTGAAGCTGCAGAGATAAAGCCAAATGTATAGTGAAGATGCTGGGAAGTTGGAGATGTCATGCAGACTGCAGCCAGCAAAACTGCTGGACTGTTCAAGCCCTTTGGAAAACACATCTTACTACCATGTACCCTGGATAGAAGACATAAAGTTACCAGAGTTAGTATTTGTCCTGCTGGGTTTTGGTATTCCCTTGGCTGGGTGGTTGGGTTCTTTCAATTCTCCTACTCCTTCTTGTTGGGATTACAATGTTTATTCTGGAACATTGTTTTCTTCAGATTATCTAACTCATTTTTGACTTTTGTAGAAACTCAGAAGTGTTTGCCCTGAGTCTCAGGAGATATCTGACTTGGATTTCAAAAATAAAAAAATGCTGGAGCTGTTGAGACTTTGGAGAATGGATGTATTGCATTCTTGTTCTTGACTACACCCAGGATAGCTGTCACATATTAAGCAGAATCAGTAAACTTGCTATTGTTTTTTTGTTTTGAAATTAAGTGTCATTTAAGGAGATGTGTTTGAGTGTCAAGTTGACAAAGCATAGAATGTAATGGTTAAGGCTTTACTGTGTCCATTCAACTGGCTTGGGAGTTGCTGAGGGGATTAATGAAGCATAAATCTGGCTGTACCTGAGTGGGTAACAAAGGAATGACCAGAAGCAGCTTTTCTGGTCCCTCGACGCTTCCTCTCTGGTGCTGTTACTTTGCTTTGCTTTTTAGCCACCATGAACTTAGCATCTTTACCCTGCCACTCTTCCTCCATGTTTCTGCTACGGAAAAGCTGACCATGGACTGAATCTCCTGAAGTCTACATTAAACCTCTCTTCAAATTGTCCCAATGATAGCAAAGGCAATATTTGAAATTCTCAAACCATTCTCAACCACCTTTTCTTTTCCTTTCAGCATTTCTACTTGAGATTTCTACTTGACACTTCTACCAAGTTGTACCACCACACTACCACATTACCCTATTTCCTCCATAGTGTTTAACCAAAATCTGCTATTATGCTTTCTTCATTCACCCGCTAACATGTTCACTATGAAAAAAAATCTTGACTATTTCTTGCCTATTGCATGCATCCCTGATACTTAACAATGTACAGCACAGGCATATAATTTGTTGAAAGGACAATTATGTCTGTTAAAGTATTCACTAAAATTTATTCGTGAAACAAATAAATACATTCTTGATACTATTCTAGAAACAGAAATCTTCCTTCTGGTTTTGTTTATATTTATAAGGCCACCACTCAGTATTGGATGCTGCAGAGGATAGCTGAAGGAAACTAAAAGCATTTGAGATGCTAGATGCTTTGATACTGTTTTTCCAAATTCTGTATTTGTTTTTCTCAATTGCAGGGCTGAATAAAATTGTTATTAGTGTCAAGACTGCTCCTGGAAATTCCAGAAAGCTAAGTTAATCATAAAATAATTGAATATTCACAGCTGGAAGGCTCCTAGGATAATCTAGAGTATGACACATTTCTTTGTTCTAAAGATGAAGTAACTCTGAGTCCAGCAAAGCTTTCAGACTTGTTGGACCATATATTTACTAACTCTTGATACGGCCTTGCACTTGGTTGTGTGAAGCTGTGTGACCATCTTTTTTATCACTCATCTCCCAAATGGTATTCTTTTCCTTAAGCAGATACCAACTCTTTGGAGGGAAAGAAGTGGGAATTCAGGAGTGGTTGTTTCCCATTCTCCTTCTCTTCCAAAGCTGGGATTTCTGAATACTGATCTGTTGGAATGAGAGGAATAAGCATCAACTGGAGGTGAACAATAATGATGCATCAACTGTTTACAGGTCACCTCACTGTGGGGTGGATGCATACATCCAACTTTATAGTTCTGAGATTCTTGTATCTGCTAAAGTAGGTACAAACTTACAAGTCAGGTCTAATAATGCCCAATCGAGGACAAGCTGAACATACAGCTACATCAGAAGACCCTGGTGAAAGATAAGCAGCAATAGCTACAAATGTCACCCTTGCAGGGGGTGGTACTGGCTAAAGAGGACAACTTATCTTCTCCAGGGAAACTCAGATTTGTGATTGTCTTTTATTAGGTTCCATCTGCCAAATGTATGCAGAGTGTTTTTGACAGTCATGATTCAAGAATGAACAAGCAGGGTATGTTCAGAAAGACAACGAACAAGCATATCTCTGACAGCCAAGTTCACTGAGAGGTCCAAGCCGGTGAATTTGTCTAAAAATTACACAGTTAATTTTAAACTGAGACTAAAACCCAAGTTTCCTTTATAATACAGATCAATACCAACATTGGGCCAGGGTTTTAGCTCAGAGGCACAAGTGCCTGCCTGGCAGGCTCAAGGGCGTGAGTTTGATCCCCAGTTCCAGGAAAGAAAGAAAAAGAAAAAAAAAAAAAAAAACAGCCAACATGAATGAAGTATTACACATAGTTCAAGTTACATTTAATATTTTTGTTCAAAACTGTATTTATTTTTGAATGACATTCTTTTATCCCACATTTGAAATAATTTATTTATATAAACAAAAGTTCTTAAAAGCAATAAAGTCCCCTACCCCAAACCAAATCATTAAAGATACAAGACGGTTTATTGAGACCTGTAAAATTTGAATGCCATTTGATCAGACACCATGTTTGAGTTCATTTCTTACTGTAACAGGTTCATTCTACAAAGATCTATAAATTACAGATACAGTTGTCAAGACAGATCCTCACCTGGACACTTGCAGCCCACACAGACTTGTAGCAACAGTCAGCAGCTTCTATCGACTCTTACTTTACAATAAAAGCAGATCATTTTGGTTGTTGATCACTGAACTAAAGGAAAGTTTCTAATGGAAAGCGGCACAAAGAAACCTTTCCACCACACAAACTTACTCAGAACATCTAGTAGGAAAAACTGGGAGGACATCAGGATGAAGTAGTGATCACCAGTTTCGCCAGTGCAAGTGCCTGCTCCTCTCCACTGGACTTGCCCAACACCCATGGGGCAATCTGCTTTGGGGCACAAGTTTTCTAGTAAGGCCCTGCATTCAATAATGGCAAGTCATTACCTTAATGAAGTTGTCTGAGAGACATCCCTGAAGTTTGCGTAGTTTAACCTAAGAGAGCACAAGTGAACTAACCATTCCCACCTCAGGGTAAGTGTATATTTCTTACTTCCTTCTATTTTTCAACTAGGAGCTCCCTGTGATTGGCTTTTCAGAAGACAATTCAGATTTATAAGATTCGCTCAATGTAAGTCTTGAAATGCTAACTCCAGTAGTCCAGGGCAAGAGTGACTTGTGATAAAATAAGAGCATCCAACAGAGGTGATGGGCTCTATTAGGTTTCTACTGCACAACCACCTCGACTGAGGACAGTTTGTAAGTAGATCTTGTACTGTCTGACTCACATGGCTAATATATTCTCTCACTGTTCTTATAAAAAATTAGTTTACTTGGCACCCATAAAACTCATCATCTTAACATGACAACTCAGAAATGCAGCAGGAAGGCAGGCACTGTTTGTTCTCTGTATGTATTTATTTAACCCTTATTAAACACCTACAAATGACCTCAAGTTTTTGTTTTTAAAATTCAAAGTCATAAAATAGGACCCCAGGTGAAAGGGTTTTATCAAAAAGCAGAAGAAAAAGTCAAAATAGCTCTCTCTCCAAATTCTACTTTGCAGTAAGGAGATTCCCAAATGCATAAGATGGAGATACCCCTGCCAAAGACTCAGAGAAAGGAGGCAGCAAAGCCTGTGGAGGAACAGATGGCTCCAGACAGCCTCGAGCCTTGGATGCCCTCTCTGCACCTCCAGCCTTCACTGTCTCCCCTTCATCCCCCAGTTTGCTTTTAACCTTCTGATTTCCTTCCCTTTTCCAGTTAAAAAAAAGCAAACGAAATTCTCTGGGATGTCTGTTATAGGCCCAATGACTTTGTTATTGAAATCAAATCTAAAATTAAAGCCAACAAATTGTGAAGTCTTCTTCATTAATGATGAAAAACTCTCCATTCAAAAACTATACTAAGAAAATGTGTTCCTAAGTAGCCATCCAGTTTTACCTGTAGGGCATATAATCACTTTGCAAACAAACTGTACTTACTAAGATTTATAAATAGGTACTGTACTGGTTTTGTATTGTTTGTTTTTTCTTTTGGCAAACAGAAAAAAGCAGAGAACGAAAAATGTTAAATCTTCATCATGTAGAAAAATAAAACAAACCTAAGAGATTTACCTATGTGTCAAGTGATTCATACTGTAGAGGTATAACTAGAACCTACACTTACAGTAGTTTTAAAAATCCTTAGTGCAAGAAACATAACCAATTAATACAGATCAATCGTAATTAATGAACATGGAAAATTTTCCTATACAGAGGTAGAGTCCAGTGCACAAGGCTAAAACAATATTCAATAGTCTAAACAAGACTGAACCAGGTTATATGTAATTCACTTTAAATTTCAGGTATTAGACTGTATGTACATACATACAATAAATAGACTATACAATTTTCAAAAGTAGTTTAATAAACTCCACAAAATAATAGCAGATGCATTGAAGTATTTACATAATTCAATTTTCAAATCTCTCATTCAAATTAAAGGGATAAAAATAAGATTTCTGCTCTACAGTCAGCAGAACTTCTTTCCTGAAATGGATTGATAAAATAAGATATTTTACAGGAGAGGAATGAATTTATGTCTATGAGGTACTCGTATTCAGCTAAGAAAATATGTCCCTTTTTAAGCTATATAGATTAGGGAATATAAAATGATATTTTCTATATTTTTAGATCTCTATTTAACGTTCTAAATTCAGAGAGAAAAGCTGATTTGGTTCCCATTCAAAATAAATCACAATTACAATAGGAAGGTAATTACATTTTCATTTTCTGCTGTCTGCACTTAAAAGTGTAGGCCAGAGGATGTGGACATATTTCCGGCCCAAATAATTATGATTATACATAACACACATTCCAACCAACTTTTTGGTTTGGTGCTCTTGGAATTTTGACTTTCTAAGTCCCTTCCATTTCCAAAGTATATTTTACTGTGAGTAGGCAAGGTGGGGGTCAGGTATACGCATGCCTTTAGGGTACTCAAAACTAATTAACACAGAAATCTAATGTTTTCCAAGCTTACAAGAAAAGACTGAAACAGACACCATCTGCTGTTATTTGCTCAGACTTAAAAAATATTCAGGAACCTCAGTCACTGTGACCTAAAATTAAACAAAAACCCAGAGCCTTATTTGTGTAAATAACTCGGATTCTTAGACTTGATACCAAATTTGCTATTTGATATTGTGTCTTTAATAACTCTTTTATGGGATGTAAAATATTCTTATATCTAGTTCATAAGAAAATCAGGGAGAGTCAGAAAATGGAAAAGCATGGTCATAATTAATGAAGCAGAAACCTTCACAGTTTGGATTTTATATCTCCTCTAAGCACCCACAATGAAAATGTAAGTTGAGTTTTTATTCAATCATTCTGTGAAAAATACCTCAGTAAATAGCAACATTTCCCCGTCAGTGATCTTCCCGCTGGACCACCCACCCACCCACCGTTTTTTTAGTTTTAAATTTTTAAAAAATTTTATACAAATAGACTAACTTTGATTTAAAGTAAACATATAAAAATTGAGAATATTGCTTGCAACAATGGACATGGTAGTAGAAGGACCTAGACAGGAGAACGGAGAAATGTTTCTACATGGTGACTGGGCACATGGAGCTTCCTGGACTGGACCCAACCCAGGAAGGCCCTTTGCTGCACACTATTTCCTTTAGCCAACAAGGTCTGACTGATTTGTAACTGACTGGTGGGGGGTGGGAGGGTATAGAAATAATAACAAAACAGCAACTGTAAGAAACTTGGAAGGCACAAGCACCCATGTGATCTAGAATTTTCTTGGTGTGAAGAGTAAGAAGAGAAAGGGATACTTTTGGTACAGCACTACAGTCAAGTGAATTTTGCCACTGTTGAAGAAAAACCATATACAGTACAATAAAGATGTACAGAAATGTAAGAAGCACATCCCACTTATGAGGAAGAAAGCTCAGAAGACAGCTCACAAAAATAGTGCAGAGAGAAACAAACAGTACTATTTATTTGGATGTCTGTGCCATAGTGGGTACAAACTATATTCTCTGCTCTGTGGGACCAAAACAGAATAAAAATAAACAAAATCCCTCAAATCTCCCCTCCCCTGCCCCACCCCCAAAAAAGCAGCAAGAAGGAATGCAAGAAGTCTTACAGAACACACTGATCCAAATGGGGTGGTAAGCGTGGCACTCCTGTCTTTAATGCACATCCAACTTGGCTACCTACTGTGTGCTTCTGATGCATTCATCTCCTGATCAGACGGGTTGTTTAAGAAATGGCCAAGCTACTCAACAATTTTCCCTCCTCCACACAACTTCCTTTCCCACTGTTTTCTCCTCCAGTATGAGTCTGTTTCCTCCACAAAGGAAGTGCTGTTAATGGAGATGGGGAAAGGTGTGAAACGGGTTCCAGAATACTGACTTTGCTTCCCTTGAAGCCTTGCTGTGTGTGGCCAGCAGCACAAGGTGGTGTAAAGGCTGCCTGCCGGAGCTATGAATTAGAAAAAGAAAGGAAGAACAAAAACAAAACCACTCCAACATGTCTTTTCTCAAACCACAGGAGAAACTGAGGTGTGGTACAGGCTCCGGTGGGGACACTGCGCAGTTAGGAGATGATGGCCGGTGACCACCTCGGCAGAGTCAGATTGTCAGCACTTGCTGACCGCTTCCGTGAGGATCTTCTCAGGTCCTTGTACTTGTCCTCACAGAGGCGAGAGATGGCCTGGGAATAAGAAGGACAGTGCAGATCAAGGCAGGACCCCATTTGGCCTTGGAGCGGCAGTCCTCCTTCACCAGGAGGGTCTGTGCTCCCACCTGTCGTCATTGTGTCAAGGTTGCTCACTCCCAGAGGCTGCTGTGTGCAGTGAGAACAAGACCATACCATAGTTTACTTTTACTTACTTTCCAATACACTGACCAATTCAGACAGGCCATCTCCCTCTAGCAGACTGTCCACTTCCCAAGGCACCTGGAGTCAATGTGTGTTGAGGAGCTTTGTAAGTTTCAACTAAGACATCACAGGCCATGTCCAAAAACCTGGGCGCAGAAGAAAATGAGCCCCACTCTATTTGAGGGACCTCATGACCAAGGATGGTATCAGAACCAGGTAAGAGTTTTGCCTAGAGAAAGGTAGGGGCACTCTTAGCAGGGGCACAGAGTGGTGGGCTGAGGGTGGGGAGTACAGAACTGCCCATGACTTTAAGAGAGCATTTTAACACTCTAAATTGCATTTGAGAAGAGCAATTCGAGTGATAGCAAGGGAAACAGGAGGAGAGAAACCGGAAACAAAGATGTTCTGTTGAAATGCAAAGAGACAATCTAATTCCTTAGGGACTTAAGAGTTGCCATTTCAGAGCAAATTCTTTTTATTCTCTTAAATATTCTGAGATTAACATCTGTTGTTTCTCAGCTTTATAGTATGAGACTAAATATAATCCCATAAAAATGGGTTAAATGTTCTATCTTATTTTAGATTTTATTATGAGAAGTGACATTAGCTTTAATCATATCTCTCACATTTACAAAGATACTAATTTATTTCAAAGACAAACACCCCGCTAGTGAAGAAACTAATCTGCATTTGCCTTGGTTCTTGCTGCATATTCCACAGTACAACCAACAGATCAAAACGTCACTTAGCAGTAGACCTGAGAGGTAGAGAACTTTAGATAAAGGCAACTTCTGCCACATCTCACTCCTTGTGTTCTGTTTCGCTAGTTCATTTAGTTCACTATCTAAATGGACCAACAGGAATTCTGGGGTCTGGAAAGTAAGACATTTTCATTCCTTGCAGATTACTTCAAAAGGGCATCATAGGCTTTTCCTGAGACTGCTTCCATTCAGCCCACAGAAGTTCTGATTTTTTTTTTTTTTTTAAAGACAGGGTCTTGCTATGTAGTTCAGGTTGGCCTTAGACTCACTCTGTAGCCCAGGCTGGCCTTAAACTCACAGGGACTCTCTTGGCTCAGCCTCATCCTGAGTGCTGAAATTACAGGTGTGCCACCATGCCCAGCCTGATTCTTTTTGTTCTGACGACGCCTCAGCACTGAGCATAGCAGTACCAACCCCTCCATCTCAGCCAGCCTGTGCTTCTGGCATGGCTGACCCAGAGCTCACGATGTTCGTCAGCAGACGGCACATGTACACTTCCCTTAGACCAGTGTCAGCCAGGAGCCTGGTCCTCCCACCAGCAGTGGGGCCTCAGTTTGGGCTGCAGCAGGTTTATTCTCACTGGGAAACCTGGATTCTAGTTCATGTGTATTCTTGTGAGAGTTTGAGTACATGCCTTGGAACTAGTCCTTCAAAGGGAGGGTTTTCCATTCTTCCTCTTGAATAAAGACACCAGAAACAGCATTTTTGATCTAGTGGCTGACATTCAATCACAGCAAAATGTTACAGTTCTAAAAACCTCTCTGGATTTTACCCCAATGTTAGGCAATCAGTCTCTGTTCCACTGTCTTAAGTTAATTTCCTTTTTGGGACTACTATTTATTTTTTAAAGTGTGCGGTGTGTATGTGCATCTAACAGTGCTGGGGATTAAACCCACAGCCTCAGGCAAGCTGGGCAAGTTCTCTACACTGTGCTTTATCTCCAGCCTAAAACATTTGCCTTATAAGCCTGTAATCCATAACAACCTCTCTCTCTCTACCTTTGGCTTTGTTTTGTTCACCTATTAGCTCTGTCACCACTACTCTGCCCACTGCCCATCAGATCCTATCATAAGTACGAAAAGCATCTCACTTGAGCTAGACGTTGGAGTGGGCAATGTAAGACCTTGTGAGTTTCACTAAGCTTGGGATAGAATTACGCCATCTGCCACTCTAGTGAAAGGCTCTATGAGATGAAATCAGAATGTCGCCCAGTATTAAATGCCAGAGGGCAATTCGGCACACCTTCTCTGGAGGAGAGGGTTTTGCCAGGATCCTTCTTACCGCCTGCTTTTTCTTCTTGTCTGAAAGATGGACAAAGCCTGATAAAAATATCATGGTGAACTATACACATATATGCCATGATAAAACCCTAAAGTCACAATATTACTGATGGTTTAGCCCAGTACCAAAACCAGTGAGGACATCTCTCATAGCACTATTTTAGGAAAAAACATCAAGGCAGTCAAAACTTTTGGAGTCACAATTCTTAAGTTTGTCTGGTATTTTTCTTCCTAGAAAGTACCTGCTGAGAAATACTTTTATTGTAGGTGTATATGTTTAAAAATACTGTAAGGGCAAGGGTTTTTAAAAATCTTTGATTTAAAAATAAAGTCAATATTAAGTAAAAACTGATTTTAAAAGGCTATTAAAAATATAAAATTTTTTTTAAAAAAATATAAAATTGCACAAATTATAACCCACTAAATTACAAGATGACTATAGTATTATAGTAACAGTGCTAAAACCAGACACGCTAAATTAAGTGGCTAGCAACAAATCTGGGCCCTTGTTCTTATTTGACAACCACATACACTGTGGGAATCAGATGATGCATCCGCAGCGGTACGCTAGAAAACAATGTTTTACACATTCTTACCTCAAGCTTGTGGGCCCTTTCTCTGCTCAGGGGCTCTAAGGGAAAGCTCAGGTTGTTTGCTTCTGCCAGAGAACGAAGATCAAAATAATACTTGGCATACACACTGGAAGGGACATTGATGTTGAACTGGAGCAATTCAAGAAACTGTCGCTCTAGCTCATTCCTGCAAAGCAAAAGCAAAAATAGCACACACTCAGCTGCCCCACCAGGTTGTGTGGCTGGCCAAACTGCTGGAGACCAGACTCCAGAACACTGCATCCTCCAGGGAGAAAAGTGATCTAATTAATTGCCTGGTTGAACACCAGAGATGTAGTTTAACCACCAAACTGGTATTAAAAGTCAAATCCACTTGATCTGGTGCTCAGGAGATGAAGCCTGACTAACTGGGATGGTTACCAGGAAGCACTCCAGGGTGACGCATTTCACTGAGACACACACACACACACACACACACACACACACACACATACACAGAGCAGGCTCTGGCTACCATCTCAGCATGAAAGTCTTCTCCCATGGCCATAGCCCAGGCCTTGCATGCTGGGGCTGATAAAATCATCAAGAGCTATAGGAGGGCAGAGGGCCTGAGACATGCCCCGAGGAGAAGACTCAGCCTGCTTCTCCTGAGATGAGAAAATAGGAATGGTCTGGGTGATACTAATGGGAAAGTTTTAAGTACACTGACCCTGAAGAAGGAAAGCACAGTCTCTATGTGTGTCACACAGGCACCTCAATCACCTGGAAGGCACGGCCTTTAGGCCCTGGCTCTGTTGGCTTCAAAGAGCCAGAGGCTGACTGGACCTGGAACTAGTCAACTCAGGAGCCCGACAAGCAGAGGTGATACTAAGATTCATAATGCCAACCCACTTACATTTTGGTAAAAATAAATGACAGGCACCTGAAGAAATTTTTAAAGTTCTACTTCAAGAGTGTCTATTAATTAACAGTCAAATTAGATGATTAACTGTCAAAAGTAACTGGGGAGGGTGACAGTGACAGGTCTATTCCTTGAGTGCTGGCCTTGGGGCACACACTCCGTTTCAGTGCCACCTCCCCCAGGAAGCAGCTAGTGATGCCTGACCCTGTACATACCAGCCACCTGCTCCTGTCCTTCATCACACTGTAACTGTTGGCTTCAGTGTTCCCCACTTACTTTCTCACAGACAGGAATGGTGGCCTCTGATTTCACACAGATGAGAGCTGACCTAAGTTTAGGAAGTATGTGGCTCTGCCCTAAAAAGAGCAGGTGAAGGCTAGGGGCATTTCCGGATGCACCCTACACAGGTGAGGACACATGGTTCTTGTGTTCAGAAAGAGTGGCTGACATTGGTGGGCCTGTCCCAAGAGCCAGGCACGCGGCCTCCGACAGCCTCTGCACTCTATCGTGTCCCCTGACTGCAACGTACACAGACCCTCACTCTTCAGACTCAGATGTGAGCTATCAGAGACCAAGAAGGCTATACTTCGGGGACAAGTGCAGGAGGAGGCAGGACAGAGAGGGTGGATCTCAGTGAGGGCCTGGGCTTCAGAGAGACAACGCTACTGGGCTGACAACTACGAAACTTTAGCAAGCTGCTAGCAAAGGTCTAAATGAAGTCAGATTCAAGTACCTTAATCATCTAAACCATATGTCTTGTTTATTCTTATACAGTTTAGTGAAAGGAGCTGACAAGGTAAGTTATGTCAAGTTTTATATTTTAAGAAATTTATTTTGGATTATTTTACTTTAAGTTACTTTTATTTATGCTTCATTTCAATGAGACCTTAATAAGAGATCATCCCGTGAAATACTGGAACACAGGTAGTATTATAGTAAGAGTGCTAAAACCAGACGTGGTGAAATACAGTAATTGGGCCAGAAGGGATGGATAATCCTGTGGAAACAGACGCTTCCTGTGGCTAAATCACCATCTGGTGGTTACAAGGTGGCAGTGCAGGGTTTATCCTTCCAATCCTCAGCAATCGTTTGGTATTCTAAGAGAACTAGCTTTACAGCCCTATCCAAAATGGCACGTGGACACCAAATACTCAAGCTGAACGCACCAAGATGAGTAAGGTCAGGCGCAGACTGGCTTTGGACAAGACGGCATTGTCCCAGAACTTTTGAAAAAAAGAACAATTTTCCTGAGGCTTGTGCTTGAACATTCCTTATTAAACTTTGGAAAAGGGCATTTGAGAGATGTTGTTTCCACATTAATGCAGAATACTAAGAAATAAATATCAATACTTTTGATTTCTAAACTATAGTGTATCTTAAAAGGGACATATGCTGGCTTTTCTGTGTGATAAATTAACAGAGAATTAACAGAATTAATACTGACGTATAAAGAATAGATTTGATGGATTTACTGCCCTTGTTTGGATAATTATGTAACAGTTCTGATGTAAACATTTATAAGAAACATATTTCAGGCAATGAGCAAAAAACGTATTTCAAAAGTAACTGTTACATTAACTTGACATGGCACACAAACCTAGCTGAGCTGGTATAATACAGAAACTTGAAAATAGGACTCTTAACGTGGAGTAGAGTTGTTTTCATCATCTAAGACCTGGCCTATCTTTCCAGAAAAAACTGGGCTCACAACCACAGGCAAGTGCCATTCCAGCAATCCCACTCCACTTCAGGGTATGCACGAAAAACTAAAACAGGCTCAATGCAGTATTCGTACAACCATGCTCAAGTAGTACTGTTCATACAAGTTCAGTGTGGAAGCAACATTTATTATCCATTTACAGGTAAAAGAAAATAAAATGGGATATGTTTATAAAATAGAGTATTCATCTTGCAAAGGAAATGATACATGCTACATCACAGATAAATTCTGAGGACAGTATGCCATATTTTTGAAATAAGGCATTCATGAAAAAATAAATACTATATGACTCCACTTATGTGAGGGACCTAGAGTAGTCAAAATCTTAGACAGAAAATAGAATGGTGGATCTCAGAAGCTGAAGAGGGAGGAGAGGGAGTTGTATTTAACAGGCATAGTTTCAATTTGAGCAAATGAAAAAGTTTTGGAACAGACAGTAGTGATGGTTGAGCAACACTGTGGGTACGTTTAATGCCACTGAACTGCACACTTACAAATGGTTAAGATGGTAAATTTTATGCTATGTGTATTTTAAAACACACCCCAACAAAACCAGATACCAGGCATCTAGTGAGGGACTCGGGACCTTACTGTGTCCTCAATGGCCATATAACACTGAGAAAAGTCTTTTTTGCCTTCTCATCTGGGACGACTTTGTCTACACATGAAAGTAACCCTCAGAGGATTACTGCAGACAAACAAATATCCAAGAGTAATTTTTCAACAGCTTTTTTGTGCATAGAACTCAGCACAATCAAACTCCTGCACTTCTCTCTCATGCAAAGCAATGGCCATTTGTTGATCTGTTGACATGCAATGTGTGACACTTCACTGCTGTGAGGCTGAGGAGAGACTGGCCTGAGTAGATCTGACTGCTGTCGGTTACCATATTCCAAGCCAGACTGTGGCCTGGCCATTCTTCAAGTGGAGCCTGCAACTGCATTCCCAAAACGTCAGCTGCCTTCTCAGGCAGAACCCCATGTTCAAAGTAGGAGGGTCTCCAAGAGACGCTCTTCCCTATGGAAGAGCTGCAAATTAACCTGGGGTCAGAAATACCAGGAAGGTGACTTTTGTATGCTACTGCACAAGCCAATGAAAAGGATGCAGAACGGGCTCAGGAAATGCCTGGAGAGCAACCACCATCACAAAGCACACTTTAAAAAGCTTTCCACCTGAAACTTTTCCTTTGAAAAAGCTTCAAGTGAAAGCTCAGGCTGTTTACCACTGGGAGGAAATAAGGATCAGTGTATGACATGCACCTAACACATGACTAAGCGGCAAGAATTTTACCATTAGCATATATAATATTAGCTTAGTTTTGCAAAAAAAAAAAAAAAAAAAGGGGAAGCAAAAGCATATAAACACTGGGAAGCTCTGTATCAAAAGGTTAGCAGTATTCTTTTTGGGTGGAGGGATTATTAGAAAAAATATGGCAGTTCATGCCCTGAAAGATGCAGCTGTACCTCAGCAGATCTGAGGCTTGTCCTTCTCAAAGGTTTTCCATCTGTTCTTACCAAAACTACAGGCTCTTCACATTTGGAAGGCAAAGTAAGATGGCATGCATCTTCCTCACTCTGGGACATATGGGACTTGTACAGGGACCCAACCACTCTTCTCATGTGTGGTATATGAGAGTGTAGCCCCAGTGGGCATCCAAATGTGGGGTCCCATCCTTGCCCAGAGCAGGGTGGGGGATGTGAATTCAAGGGTTGTGTTGCATCTGCACAGTGTTCACAAGGTCTATGTGGCCAGCGGGCTGGGGCAGACCCCTGGATGCAGAGCTAATTGCTCAGAAGGCATCTGGGGGCCTTGGTTCTCTTCCTGAAGCTGTGCTGGAGAAGTTGCGCTTATCTTTACCTTGGGCGAGGCTCCGATACCTCGAAAACCCTCCTCTCTCCTCCTTGACAGGGTATCTTGAAGTTATTTCTATTCTTAACTATTTGAGTGATGCTGAATTTTTTTTGGGGGGGGGCTCTAATGAAATATGCATTAAAAAGAACTTCCAGCTGAGAGACAGAGTAGGCTCAATGGTACCATGCTTGATTAGCACAGCCAAAAATTGAAAGCAAAATTTCTAATGCTATGTCTATGATTCCACGCTCACACTACAAAGTATCTTAAAGCCTCTATCTCCACAAACTTGGTTCAAGGTCACAAACATCCGAATAGCTCCTATAATGCTGTGGATTTCATTTCTTCTTTCAATGAAGTTTGTGAGGGTTATTAATACCACAGACTAAGTAGCAGAGAAAGCAGGATTTACTTGCTCAGTCTGGAGGCTGCACAGGCCTAGGGTATCAGCATGGCTGCTTTCTTCTGAGGCCTCTTTCCTTGGCTCACAGATGGCCATCTTCTTGTTGTATCTCTCTGTTTTTCCTATTTAAGTCTTAATCTCTTCTAAAATGACAACAGTCAGACTAGGCCAGGGCCCACTCCAATTACTCCATTTTAAGTTAACTACCTCTTTAAAAAATTCCCACTCCAGATATGATTACACTCTGAGGCACTGGAGATTAGGACTTTACATGGAGTCTTGGATGAGTAGAGCCAAAATTCATGCACATAACACTGCCTTCAGGCCCTCCCAAGTGCATGTGTAGTCCACATACAGAATGTATTCATCACCTCTGACAGCCTCAAAGCCTTAACCCATTCTAGCATCAACTCTAAGTCTAAAAACTTCTAAGTCAGGTCTATGTGAAACTTGAAATATGGTTTATCCTGAGGAAAACTCCTTTCTAACTGTGAACCTGGGAATCCGAACAAGTAACATGCTATCAAAACTGAATGAATGGTGGGATAAGTACTGGATAGACCCTCCTTTCCTGAATGGAGGGCGCGTTAACTCTTCAGCTCTACAAGGCAAATCCCATTAGATTCCAAGACGTTAGGAAACGCCCTTTGATAACACTCTATCATCTGGTCCCAGGACAGCAGCTCTATCCGTGGGGCCCACACTCCCAGGACTCTATGGGAAGGGCCCAGCCTCCAGGCTACTGGTGACAGGGGATCATCTTCAAGGGTAAATGCACCTGGTGGTCAAATAGTCCCACAGAATTCCAAAAGTCTATCAGCTCTGGATAGGCCTTCAATAGGCCAAGATTGAAAAATCTGAGTTTTCCAAATCTTTCCTTTCTTTTTTCTTCTATATTTTACTGGAAAAGTAGCAAAGAGAAACCAAGGTTGTGCCTTAAATACTGCTCAGAAATCTCAGCTACATGTCCAGGCTCATTACTTAAATGTCCTACTTCCTTCAAAATGCTCAGGATACAAGTTGGAAGCTCTTTGCCACTTCCTAACAAGGATGATCCCCTTTCCTCAGTTTCTAATAATGTCATTCATTTCAGCCTAAGACCTTACCAGAAGCAGCTCTAACACGCACATCTCTGGCAACATTTACGCCTCTGAGGTAACAGGAGCTTTCTCTACTGTGCTCCCTTTTTTCCCTGAGCCCTGACCAAACCATCTTCAAGCTCCCTATTTCTATGTACAATCTCTTTGAGGCAATCCAGTTTTCTTGTTTTGTTTGTAACATGCCTTGAAATACATACTGACTCTATTATCCAACTCTAGCTCTCTATTTTCAGGTGTTTATCATAGTAAAATTCCATTTCCTAGTACTAAAATCTGTATCATTTGTGGAGGTTGCCATAATAAGATACAATGACTGCAATGTCAGACATTAATTTTCTTGTTATTTTCTAGAAGTCCAAGATGAAGGTTTTGACAGGGCTTGCTTCTTCTGAGTTCTCTACCCTTGACTTACAGATGGTCACCATCTCTATGTCCTCACAGGCTATCTGCAGAGTTGTGTGGGTCCGAAACACCTCTGTTTATAAGGATACCAGACTTGATTAGGGTCCACTCTCATAACCCTATTATTTTAATTTACTCTGTTTCTAAAGACTTCTTCTCCAAATACAGCTACACTCTAAGGTACTGGGTATTAGGTTTTCAACAGAGGAATTTTCAGGAGCTATGCAATCAGGGGAGCAAGTTTTTCTTTCAGCTACTTCTTTCCCAGTCACTTCTCCTGCCCTGAAGAGACACACAGACCACTCACTGATCCTTATTAAGGTTCACTTTCCCAGAGGAAAAACTAGTGAGGAGTCATGTAAAAGGATTATTCCAGTATTTGGCATTCAGAGTGCAAAAAAACTCTTAATATGGGGCTAATAATGTAGTAACTCTACTATTTTTGCTTTTAATACACTGAAGCAATTGCTGATAGTCTTATTTGATTATCTTCACCAAAATGTGACTGTGATTTTATCATATAATTTAAAAAACATTTAAAGACCTGAGTGATGCTACTGTAACAGAACTCTTTGCAATTTCATCTACTTACATTAATATACTCTCTCAGCTGTTACGTTACAGAAAAAAGATGAAAAAAACATGCTAAATTTCATTTCATTCTATCAGTAAATAACAATTAGAAATGAAAATACAAACTAGTGGAAGAAAAATCGGCTATACTGATCTTATTACAAAATCTATTCACCATAAGTTTAATATTTAAATTTAATAATTTATCTCAAAATCTCTAATATGGTTATACTGTTTTGATCAAATGGATAACTCAGAAGGTGCTTTTCATGTTAGAACAAGACAGTCCAGAAAAAGACACTGCAGTTTTAACCTACATGTACATTTTGTTAGAGAAGTTTGAGGATTAAGCTACTGTGGGTATAAACTGAAAAGGAAAAATGAATTCAAAGAGAATTCAAAGAGAAAGAATGTAAATGTTGAATTCTTAAGACAATGGCTAATGATGGTACTATGTTGCATCTGTAATAATCTGTAATGCATATTTCTAAGTTTAAAACACTGTGTTTTAAAATATACTGCCAATGACAGTTTTTTGCCATTTCTAAAACTTTTGACAATGTAGTAGATATGCAAACAATTTTCCAAATCATCTAGGAATGGACAAGCTAAAATGTATGAAGGCCTTTGCTATCAAGGATACCAGCTTGCTCCTGAAACAGATGTACTCAACTGCTCTGAACACTTCTATGCAATCAGGAAGTGTAAATGTATACATTCTTTTGGTTAATATGCTTTATTAGAAAGAATACTCTTCCTTCTATCCTTTTCTTTGGGGGGGGACTATACATTCCCAAATTTCCTTACATGCAACTATTTGATCAGTTTTCCTTAGGCGAATACATAGGGTTTCATAGTACATTAATACATACACTACACAGTAAGCAGGACATTAAACATGCATCACTGTAACTTCTGAAAATGATGGCAGAATTATCAATGTAAAGATCTGAACAGGTAGGGGCTCAGGCAGCTGAGCTGCTGTTGGCCTGCTGTAGGACTTCAGTTCCTGAGCAGAGCAGGGAGAAGAAAGGGATCTCAAGACACTCTGGCTCCTCTCACAGAGTTGTGTCTTCTGTAAGATCCCTTCTTCCATTGCCCAGAAGATGGCAATGGAATAGAGGGCCACCCCAGAGTTTCTTTGGGAGGACTATCTGCAATCTGTTCTTTTAAAAACAAAACTCTCTTTGCTTAGCATGGTTGCATACCCTTATAATCCCAGCATTCAGAAGGCTGAGGCAGGAGGATCATTTTGAATTTGACATCAGCTTGGCTCCTTTGAATTCAAGGGTTGAAAAGCATATTAAAGCTCTCCCTGTATGTGCTCTTCCCCTACTCAGCCACAGGCATTTGAGTCATTTGTCAAATGCTGTGCAATGTAATGAGACTCAGCCAGTGGCTAGCACAGTGACAGGGCTCTGTAGTCACTGACAGATCTCAAGGAAAGGGCAAGCCCAAGCTAAAACATGCATCAATCTTATTCAGACATAACAATAGTTACAATTTTTGCATGAATACTAGTTATTATACTCACCATATTAAGAAGCAACTTTGCTTAATAGAATGTTTACTGCTACCCATCAGAACACAATACGAATTCATTAAAATGTACAATTGCTTAAGGTATTGACTGCCCAATAAAAGAACTAGTAAAAGTACCTTCATCAAAACATTTTCTTTTGTAGTACTGGGACTGAACCCAGGATTTGGGACTGAATTTGTTTGCCAGGCAAGCACTCTACAACTGAGCTACACCCTCTGCCTTCCCCAAAGCTTTAAATAAACCAGAACTTTCCAGGGGTTCTAAGTTTGTAAAAAGTTCAGTTTTGTTGTTGGACTGAAGGTAAAAGCATAAACATAAGAGCTTCTCCCCACCTCTCAGTCTTTATTTTTCTCTGTTCTTTTGTTTTAATCCTTCTGTGGTATCTGCGATTTGCATTTGCATCTCATTTTCTTTTGGAAATAGCTGGGTATAATAATAGCATGACAATATATAATAATAATGTAATAATATGTAATAATAAATAGCAAGATAATGTTTAAGACTGAAATCTGATCTCAGCAGGTATTTTCTTCTGATTTCACATCAGCAAGACCATTTGAGGAGGAAATATGAATTTAAAGAGAATTGTGCACTCTTACAGAATCTGAGTGCTACCACTCAGGGAAGTCACTAGTCACAACTTTTCATATACCAAATAGGAAGGGATAATGAGGAAGCCACTTCCACAGCACACAATTTGGCTTCACGTGCCAGAGAACAGATGTAAGTACAGCTTATGATGAAGGACATAAGAATCTCTGAAGGACACGATTTTTTACTATCTGGCAATCAACTATCTATCTCTTTTGTGGTCTAAATGACAACTATTTCAATAGCTGTTCTCACCTTGCAATATGATAAAGAGTTTTATTTCTCTTATTATATCCCTCTGATCAGAAACTTCTCTATGTTTTTACTACTACATATGGTGAAGAATCATAGACATAGATGATTTACAGGCCAAAAGGCTCTACAACAAGATTCAACAGCACCAACAGATGTGCTCCAAAAGGCCCATGAATGCATGTTGCTTGGGGTACAGGGACCCTGAGTGCCACAGTAGTGGGAAATCTGCACAAACATGCCCTGTACCTGCGGCCTGGGAGAAGTCAAGGGCTTTGTGAAGAAGACATGCCCCCTAGGACTGCTGAATCTAAGGAACAGATATAGCCTGGGGTATAGCAGAGAATCTCCTCTTGCCAAAATCTGCCCCAGGAAGTATGGTGAAGAGTTAAGCCAAATAAAAAAAATATGCAGAACACATTAGCAAGAATGGTGTCAGAAGTAATGATCACAAGGAATTCTACATAGCTCATGATAGCTGTGTTTATATAGCACTTTCTTCCTCAGTCTCTGATCTCATTTCCTGCCTCCCCAGACATCAGAGACACCCCTCCCCCCCAGATGGCTGTGCAATGTTTCCCATAAACAAGCTTCCTGGGAATCTAAGGATCAACCCAGCTGAGACACTCAATTGGCCCTGAGAGTTAGGAGTGGGGGGCAGCACCTCCCAGGTTATGGTGTTTCTACTGAGAGCTGGGGGAGACCATGCAGCAGATGATGAAGACACAGGACAGGTCCATGGGATACAGGCTGATTTTAAGCAACTGGACTTGCAAAACATAAAACCACTGGGCACACATTCATTCTATCTTAAACAGATGCAGACAATATTTTAGCTCTTTTGCTTTTTTGGTCAGTCCTTTTACTCAGAGGAATGTTTGGGGTATTAAAACTTTGTCACCAGACTGCCATGTCATAACAGCTCAAATATACATGACAGGGGTGGCCTACACCTCCCTAGTTAAAGAACTGTTTACCTACAATTTAGTTTCCACAAACCACTTTCCCAAAACCAGTGAATGTGGCTGGTACCTATCCCTGATCCACAGTAAGAAGAAATACGGGCTTCTGTATTTCCACAACTTTTGTCCTGTTGTGCCAGCTCATCATACTTTCAGCCATTCATTCACTCTATACTATATGATCATCCAAAAGGATGTGGTTTCCTTCCAGAACAGTCTCAGAGGCAGGAAGGTCGCCTTACTCACATGTCCTCCACCGTGATGTCCTTCAGGATCTGGCAGTAATCCACGTTCCACACAGCCTGATCATCCCATACCTTGGAGGCCAGCAAGATTGCCCCTAGGACAATCCGCTTCCAGTTGGCTGGACAGATATCTATCTCTGCATATGTTAACAGTCTCTCCAGGTATACCTGTAAAGACAGGGAAGGCCAGAACTGAATGCTCTAGTTCTCTCCTATGTATCAGCACACGTAAGACAATTTAAAATTGTTTAATTCCATCTCTCTAGCCTTTGAAACTGGAATTTATTATCTTATCATATTTAGTTTTAAAAGATCAAAAGGCTCTATGAATCTGATGAAAAACATGCTGGAGGTCACAATCTATTAATTAGACAATGTAGATCTTAAAAGGCAGTGAGTCAGAAACAAATTCCAGGAGCCACAGGTTAATTTCTCACTCTATCAAGTATTATTAACCCCAATTCAACAAATATTCTAACAAAGAACATGAAGAATGTGGAAGAAAAAAAATTTTATTTTTTAATCTATAGGTTGTTTTAAAATTAATCATTTTGAAATAATTTTGTATTTTACACATAGTGGTAAATGCAAACATTTATTATTCTGACAAAGTATATCCAACATGACATTTACATTTAACCATTTTCAGATTATTTGTAAGGCTGTGCAGCATCAAGAACACACTGTTCAGGAATCATCACCGTCATTCAGCCTGGCATTTACCATCATCCAAAACTGAAACTTAACACCTACTTGACGGTACTCACTTGGCCCTAACTCTTGAGCTCCTGGCAACCACCACAGCGCTTTTTGTCTTTATGAGTTTAACAACTCTAGGTGCTTATACAGGTAAAATCATACAATATTTCTCTTTTTGTGACTGACTTATTTCACTTAGTACAATAGCTTCAAAGTTTATCTATATTGCAGCACAGGCCAGGATGTCTTTAATGTTTAAGGGTGAATGGTATTCCTTTGGGTACATCCCCACGCAGCTGTCTGAGGACAGGTGAGATGCTTCCTCCCTCTGGCTGCTGTGAATCGTGCTACTATGAACACTACTGTTACACATACCTGCGCAAGCCCATGCTTTTGACTCGAGTTCATACTCAAAACAGAATTCCTAGATGTTAAGATAATTCTGTTGAAGTTTTTGAGAAGCCACACTTTCTTCCACAAGCAGGTACATAATTTTATATTCCAACAATGGTTAAGGTTTCCAATTTCATCATATCCTTCCCAACACTTATTTTCTATGTTTTTTGGAAGGGAAGGGGACAATGGTCATTCCAATTGGTATGAAGTGATATTTCACTGTGCTTACCATTTAAGTATCCTACTTTCAAGTAGACAAAATGAGACGAAATAATATAGGGTTTCTAAAGTGACAAAATTTGGTCTGAAGACAGCCATCAAAAGTAGCCATGAAGCCCACTGTTTAAGCTGGGTCTCAAGGTAAGAATGCCTTTACCTTCCCACAATAAAAATTTATTTATCAGAATGTTTAAACATTTTTTTGAATCAACTTACAGTTTTTATCAGATACATTTGCAAAGTAAAACTCTGAATGAAAGAAAACCAAAATTCAATAGATGACATATTTAGAGAATCTGCTTTCTAAAACAGATAAAACTTATTAGTGTTATAATTACTCATAGAAAATAATGTCTACAAATGTTCAATATGAGAAAATACAAAAAAAGGACTGTGGAAAGGAAAATATTAAATACATAAAGTACAGGTTATTTCAGTTAAATGACATTCATAAATGGGACAGAAAAGGTTTAAAGGGTACAAATGGCCCCACTGGGGCTTGGGAAGGAGGCTGGACTTAAGGAGGTTCTTGGACAGACAGTAATTTAACACTGGCTGGGAGAGAGCTCTTTAATGATGTGAATCCATATGGAGCAGCACAGGGTATGCCAGACTATAATTATGTAACAAAAAGCTCACAGGGTAAGAACGGGTAAGAGGCACATTCTCAAGTGAACTCGAGCACCACCTGGTAAAAGTAGGCATCACCATATGAAGCAGGTGCTGTGTTAGCTGTGGCTGTAAAGTAGAAGAGGCCCTGGGACATTATGAAGCAGTCCTGACAGAGAGAATCAACATCTAAACTGGGGCTATGACATGACAGTGAGAACACAGGCATGCTCCAGACACCTACTTGAGGTGGCCCCACTGACCAGAGAAGGTGGCTGCTTTGGGAGAGCCCCGGCTTTCAACTGGTACTGCTGGATGGTGCTGCCTCTGATATAAGGTGCACAGGAGGAAGAGGTTGTGAAAGTGACCAGAGGTCTGATTTTAATAAGTAGGTAATGAAATGGGAAACTCTGATTCTCCCAAGTTAGTCTGAGGAACCACACTGCTGCATGCATCTCAGGACAGTTTTACTGTGTTCTTACCTGTCTTACCCCTTAGTAAGCCCCAAGTTCCCTAATTAACAAAGAACTTGGTCTTACTGCACAATGCCAGGACAAAGTGATACAAAAAACTGTACTGACTCACTGGTTTATGAGATGGGTGTAGTAAAGAACGTAAAGTCCAGAGTGGGGCAGCTCCAGGGAAAGAGTCACTCTGCTGTGACAGAGGCCTTGGAGTAAGGTCCAGGAAAGCATGAAGTGCAGCATTCCAACTGCACCATAAGAATCGCTGTGGGAAGCTCCACATGACTGTTACTGACAGCAACAGCATTTGGGTGTGACAACTACTGAATCAAACATAAAATACATCATTCAATAGTGCTCAATAACCTGATCAATTTTTGGAGATTCTAGCTTTCAATGGCATTAATTACAATAAATTTGAGTAAAGAGAGCATGTTAACATCTCACATAAAAATTTTTATTTATGCAAAAGATAATTCTTCAGACAAAGACAGAGTGGCACCAAGTGGGATTTCAGATGGACACTGCTGACCAGAGTGCAGATTTACAAAGGCTGATGACACTTTTCTCATTCTCCACCAAGGACAGAATCAGAACACACACAGTAAAATTGGAGCGAGAAAAAGAGTTGAGACTGGTCCTAACTAAACCCAATTCTTCAACCACTAGGAAAAAGAGACTGTGAACAATGTCCTCCTAGAACCTGAAGACTCTACTCTTTGTATGCGAGGAAAAGCTCTCAAACGGTGGCTGCTTGATCTTCTCCTGACTTTCTTAAATTACTTTAGTTAAGTCATTACTGAATACATTAGATAATATTTAATGCTTGAAAAAAGCCCACCCAATAGTCATCTACCACATGTGATAACCCATGAGCCTTAACTGAAGGAATGGGGCATTACATCACGCCTCATGGCAGAGGAAAAGCAATTGTGTGTTATATTGGGAAATAAGGTACTTATAAGAAGGTCTACTTAATAGCTTGTAATTTAGCAACACATGCTAGCTGCAATCTCTTTAGTAAATTCCCAATTGGGTATTTTAATTTTCTGCCAAGAAAAATAATGTACAATTGGTTTTCCTAAATAGTATCCCTAGACACTGCTAATGGGACATTCCAGTACAATTAAGCTTAGACGTTTAAAACTCATGAAAGACTGTCCTAAGAAGTCTTTTTAGAAAATGGAGGTTAAAACATAGCTACAGAGTACTCATTTGATTACAAAACTGTGGAAAGGCATTTGGGGTGGAGGACAAAATGCAAACGCATAGAAATTCAAGCCCCAAAACAAAATCAGAATGATTCTGAAATTATTTCTGCCTGATTTTAGAGAACTATGCTAGGTTAGTTAACTGTCTAAATCCATATAAGGTACAAGTTCCTTCTGTGTTTTAACCCTGTTGTCTTACAGCCATTGGGTTTAGCTGATTACAGCAAGTTCCAGTGAGCTTAGGTCAAGAGTACAGGGTGAAAATTTTGTAAACAGAGTTGGTAGTCTCAGTCCATTCCCAACTGTACCTTAACTCCAAGCTGCCATCTAAGAAGGGGTACTATTTTGGAGTATAATTATCCAAACCCTCACATTCAACAAAGCTCTATAAATTGCTACTTTTGTAGTAAAAGTTATTTATAATTTTTTCCAGTAGCCTGAACTATACATTTACATTATAAGTCAGTAAGTTACTTGTATCTCTGCTAAAATCTGCATAAAACACATGCATGAATTCACCAATATCCTGTTCTGTTACATCATTTAGGGAACTGCATCGCTCAGAATTCATAGGCTGAATTTCTAAACCCCAATACTCAGACTGTGACCTTATTTAAAGTTTTCGCGGAGTTGATTAAATTAAAATGAGACCCTAAACTTATAATGGTGGGCCTTAATCATAAAGAACTGAGGTCCCTCTACGAGACAGACATGCACATAAGGAGACACCATTCAAGTACAAAGATGGGTATCTACACTGAGCCAAGGAGGCCTGAAACAGACCTTCGCATCACAGGCCCCAGAATGAACCAGCCCTACCAGTATCTTTATTTGAGACCTGGCCTCTAGAATGGCAAGACAATAAATTCCTTTCCTTTTCTTCCTCTTTCTCACTTCCTCTCTTCTCCTTTTTTTTATTTTTTGAGATAGAATGTTGCCCAGACTGACCCAGAACTACTGGATTCAAGTGATCCTCTTTCCTCAGTCTTCCAAGTAGCTGGAACTACAGACACATGCCAACACACATAGCTAAACTTCTATTATTTAAAGTCATGTAATCTGTGGTACTTTTTGTTACAGCAGCTTGTCCAATGACTTGTGATGTTCTCTCCCTATTCCTTAAAGCAAAACTGACAAGTCGCAAAACTTATTTGACATATAGAGATTCTACTAAAAAAAATCTTAAGAACTTTCATAAATAAGTCCAAGATTCTGCTCTTCAAACACTGGAAGGCCCCAGTCCCACATTTCTACCTGGAAAGGACTGGCCATTACGCCCATTTCAAACATTACTGAGGGCCCATGTACAACTTTTCTACCCCTACCACAAACACATTTTGGCACATACATTTAGCATTTGTCATGAGCAACAACTCTCTCTGCCCTTTGCTTGGTAAGAGCAGATCTGTGCAGTCCAGAAGTGGTTTCAATCATGTGCTTACAGACATAGCAGCAGAAGAAAAAGAATAGAAGAGCACAGTGAGCAGAAAAGAACAAACACAGCAGGTCTGAGACTGTTTCTTAGAAAAACTCTACTTCAAAGGCTGGTCCCCAGCTACCTTGCAGACTTTGATTTCAGGAAGGTCCCCATCATTCCCAATATAGATAAAATGGCTCACTATGCCTAAATGGTTTGTACAAACTGCGATTTATGCCAAACCTGCTTCCCTCCTGGGAGTTGAGAATTTTGATGAGTGATAGACAGTATTTCACTTGATCAGCCCTCAATAAAAACCTGGAGTGCTAAGTCTCTAATAGGCTTTGCTAGGACACCACATTTTACAGCTCAAGGAGCTGTGATGTACTTGCCAAGGGTATTTGACAGTGCACACCAGGTTCCCTCAAGATGTGCCTTCTGCATTCTCAAAGGGCTGATTTTGCTCTTGCTCCTTTACTGTCATAAGTCAGGAATCTATTTACATGCTGAACTTGGTGAGTCCTGCAAATGAATCAGTTACGAGTAGTTCTGAGGATTCCCAATACACAGTAATTTATAAACGGTAGGCTGTAACCAGTTACTGGGTTAAAAAATACACAAGATTATGAACAGCATTTTAAACAATGAAATAACGAAGAGTAGATAAAAACGGCCTTGGATCTAGAAAGCATTAGTTTGTGAAATCTTCAAAGGTGTGTGCGCACTAAAATGGCGGTAATTGGTTTTTTGTTTGTTTTTACTTTGAGCTGAGTCAAAAAGTACTAAAAACCACTGTCTTGGACATTTCTGAATTTTGAATGATAAATTTAATCTCTTCCCTGTATCTGCTTTTGACTAAATTCACACAAATACAGTGAGTCTTAAACTTGTTATCACTGAGATTAGGTAACTGATCATTTAATTACATGTGTGTCTCTGATATAAAAAGAACTCATGCTTGGGCATGGTGGCAAATATCTGTAATTCCAGCACTTAAGAGGCGGAGGCACAGATCCCAAGTTTGAGCTTAGGCCCAAGTGAGTGACTTAATCAGACCCTGTCTCAAGACAAATAAAAAATGAAACAAAACAAATAAAAAACAAAATCCCCACAAAGGCTTGTGGATACAGCTACGTATGAAGGCCTTGGGTTCAAATTTGAGTATCTTAAAACAAAACACAAAACTGATTATATCATTCAGAGAGGTAAAAAAGCTTAACTTTGCCATTTGCACACAATGACTTTCTTCCAAAAAAGAAAAGCATGAAGAAGTAACTTTGTACCAAAGAAATCTAACAAACATCCCAACCAGGTGATCAAGATTATTACAGCAGTGATAAGTCGTGACATTATTTTATTGTGATGTTATTTTCCTCAAAAAATGATTCCCTCCCTCTCTCTCTATGGCTATCTATCCAATCATGGAAGAAAAATCAGACAAGTCCTCAATGAGGGACATTCTATAAAACATCTGACCAGCATACTTCAAAAGTGTCAATATTCTCAAATACAAAGAGTCTGAGAAACTACCACAGCCAACAGCAACCTGAGGAGACAAGGTAACTAAAGGCGCAGTGGTGTCCTGGGTAGGATCCTAAAACAGGAAAGAGATACTGGTTAAAAACTAAGGAAAGTAACAAAATACTGACTTTAATTAATACTAATACATGTATCAATGCATTAATTGTAACAAATATATTAATATGTCAATTAACAATACAACAGTAGTTGTTATATTAATTTTATAAATATTAATACCCTAAATATGGGGCATATGAGAAATGAACTGTCTTCACAATTTTTCCATATATCTAAAATTGATTTAAATGTTTAAATTTTAAAAAAATCTATGAAAAGGAAAGTTCAATGTATCGTAACTTAGGCGATTCAGCTAAAGCTTATAGGGAAATTTATCACTGCAAATGCCTGTATTAAAAAGGAACAGAATACACAGCTCAGTGAAAGAGCACTGTCTTTTCAGGTGAGGCTATGAGGCCTTAGGTTTCATCACCAGCATCACAGGAAAATAAAAAAGGAAGATCTCAAATCAATCATCTAACGTCCCACATTTAAAACCTAGTTTTAAACTAAAATAAGGAAACAGAAGAAATAATAAAAATTAAAAGAAAAATAAATGAACTAGAGAACAGGAAAACAAGAACAGAAAAAGCAATGAAAATTGAAAGTTCTTTCTTTGAAAAAATCAACAAAATTGACAAAGTTTTAAACTAGACAGTGGTGGCCAACCTAGGGCTGTCTGTTATCACTGGAAGCTCTAAAAGGTTCTGCATCACTGAGCTAAAGCAACCAAGCAAAAAAGAGAAAGCCCAAACCTGTGGGCTCGGAAACAAAAGAGAGTACCAAAGACGTCACAGAAGTAAAAGAACTCACAGAAATACTATGAACACCTATGTTCCCGCAAGCCGGCTAAGGCAGATGAACAAATTCCTACAAAGACAAGATACCTAAACGGCCTCAAGAGACAATAACCTGGATAAATCTTAAGGAATAGATGAAGAGATTGAACTGGTAATGAGAAAACTTCCAACAGAGAAAATCCTGGCCGAGACAGCTTTAATGGTAAATTCTACCAAACTTTAAGAATTAACAAACCCTCTACAAACCCTTAAAAAACAAAAAATAACAACAAAAACATGTAGAGGGAACAGATCTCAATTCACTGTATCAGTAACACCAAAACCAAGGACATCGCAAGAAAATTCTCAACAAAATACCAGAAAACTAAGAAGTCCATCAACATATGTATGTATATATGTATATATGTTAAATATATATATATTATATACTATAGCCAAGTGAGATTTATTCCAAGAATATATGATTGATTTATATACCAGCTGAATAAAGGCCAAATGATCAATCTCAGTAAATACAGAAAAAGTGCTTGACAGGCTGTACCACAAAATGAGGAATAGAAACGAACACTCCCAATTTGATAAACAGTATCTACAAGAAATCCACAACTAACATCATACTTACTAAGACAAGCTTCCCCTAAGATCAATAATGAGACAAGAAAGTACATGCTTGACACCTCAACACTGTATTGGAGACACTAACCAGGACAGCTAAGTGGGGAAAATGAAATAGCATTAAAGCTTGAAAGAAAGCAGTAAAACTACATCTGTAGATGACATGACCTTGTGCATATAAAATTTTTTAAAATCTACTTAAGGACTACCAGAACTAGTAAGTTCAGCAATATGGCAGGATACAAGATAAACTTCTACCAACTGCACTCCTATATAGTAGCAATAAAGCACTGAAAATGAAAATAAGAAAATGATTTATTAATTTACAACAGCATGAAAATGAATTGAAATGACTAGGAATAAATTTAATAAATGGATAAGATTTGTACACTGAAAAGTACAGAATGCTGTCAAAAGAATGAATAAATGGCAAGAACATGTTTATGGACTGGAAGACTTAGTATAACTGAGACTACAATATTCTTCAAGTATTCAATGTAATACCTATCCAAATCCCCGTCTTCTTCTGCAGAAATCAACAAGCAGTACTAAAAAAAAAAGCAAGGGTCATGGAAGAGTGAAAACGATGAAGAAAGAATACAGCTAAAAGATTCATAATGTCTAATGAACTACACATTTATGGTAATCAAGACAAAGTGGTGGTACTGATTTAAGGATAAAGAGGACACAGAGATCAATGGAATAAAATTAAAAGTTTCAAAATAAACTTTCACATTAATATTACATGATTCTTGACAAGAGTGACAAGACAGTTTAATGGGGGAAGTATCAATAAATGGTATCAGACAAATGTATATTCAATAGCACAAGAATGAATTTGCAACTCTACTTCACAAAATTGAACTCAAAATGGAAGAACTATGAAATGTAAGAGTTAAAATTATAAAATTCCTGAAAGAAAATATAGGGATAAATCACCATGACCAAAAGCACCAAAATTACAAGTTACTGAAGAAAACAATAAGTTAGGCTTTAAGAAAATAAAAACTTACACTAAAGGAAGTGAAATTATTCCATGCATACTATCAGAGCACAGTGCAATAAAATTGGAAATCCAGGGCAAAAGGTACCACAAGAACTTCATAAAAACATGGAAATTAAATAGCACCCTACTAAACAATCAGTGGGTCACAGATGAAATTAAAAAAGAAATTAGACAGTTTTTATGGTTGAATGGTAACAACAACACAACATACTGGAACGTGTGAGACACAACAAAAGCAGTTTTAAGAGGGAAATTTACAGCAGTAAATACCCAATATTGGGAAAACAGAGCAAACACACATAAACAACTTACTGCTGAACCTCAAACATCTAGAAAAAGAAGAGCAGGCTAAACCAAAAGTTCGTATGAGGTAGGAAATTAGAAAGATCAGAGCAGAAATTAACACACAAGATTAAAAAAAAAATACAAAGAATCAAGAAATCGAAGAATTGGTTCTTTGAAAGATTAAATAAGCTGACAAACTCAAATAAGGAAAAATAAAAACTCAAATCCATGCAATTAGGAATGAAAAGGGTGAAATCACAATAGATCCTGCAGAAATTCAATTTCATCTATACCTACTTTGAAAACTTGTATCCTAACAAGATGGAAAATACAGAAGAAATGTGCAGATTCCTAGATACAGACGAATCACCAAAGCTGAATCAGGAAGACACAAAAATCCTAAAGAAACCAACATCAATCAAAGAAATCAAGGATGTAACTAAAAACCTGTCAACAGCCAGGGATTTAGCTCAGTGGCATAAGCACCTGTCTGGCAAGTGCAAGGTTGTGAGTTTGATCCCCAGTACTGAACAAAAACAAAAACACAAAAAACAAAACAACCTATCAACAAAGAAAAACCGAGGTCCTGACGGATTCACTGCTGAATTCAAAAAGAAATTTAGAGAAGACCTAACACCATTACTTCTCAAACTCTTTCATGAAACTGAAAGGGAAGCAATGCTCCCAAATTCATTCCTGGAAGCAAGTATTACCCTAATACCAAAACCAGAGAAGGATCCAGCTAAGAAAGAGAATTACAGCCCAATTCCCCTAATGAACATTGATGCAAAAATCCTCAATAAGATACTGGCAAACAGACTATAGCATATTGCCAAGTGGGATTCATCCCAGTGATATAGAGATGGTTCAACATACGTAAATCCATAAATGTAAAATGCCATATTAACCGAACCAAGGTCAAAAATCATATGATCATCTCAATAAATGCAAGAAAAGCTTTTGACAAAGTCCAGCACTCATTCAAGATAAAAACCTACAGAAAATTGGAATAGATGATCTTTATCTCTATCTGATAAAGGCCATCTACGACAAACCAATAGCCAACATCACGTTAGATGGACAAAAACTGAAAACTTTCACTCTAAAATCAGGAACAAGATAGGGATGTCCACTGCTCCACTCTTATTCAACATAGTCCTGAAAATTTCAGCTGGAGCAATTAGATAAGAGAAAGAAATAAAAAGAATAAAGATAGAAAAGGAAGAAGTTAAACTATCATTATTTGCAGATGACATTATACTCTACATAAAAGACCCCCAAAATTCCACCAGAAGACTACTAGATTTAATAACCAAATTCACTAATGCAGCTGATACTAACTCAACACTCAAAGATCAGTAGCCTTCCTGTATACAAATAACAAACTCTCTGAGAGAAATCAAGGAAACATCTTTTACAATAGCATCTGAAAAATGAAATACCTAGGAAACAATCTAACCAAGGATATAAAAGACTATTACATTGAAAACAACAGTACTCTGTAAAAGGAGATTGGAGAGGATATTAGAAAACGGAGAGATATTCCATGCTCTTGGGTAAGGGAAACCAATATAGTGAAAATGGCCATATTTCCAAAACTGTTACTCGGATTCAATGCAATCTCAATCAAAATTCCTATAGCGTACCTCACAGAATTAGAGAAGCAATTCTAAAATGCAACTTGAACCAGAAGAGACCTAGAATAGCAATGGCAATCCTGGGCGACAAAGACAACACAGGGGACATCATAATTCCAGACTTGAAATTATATTATAAAGCTGTTGTGATTAAAAAACAAAAAACAAAACAAACCATCAAAACACCACTGTGGCACTGGGAAAAAACAGACCTGAAGATCAGAAGAACAGATTAGAAGATGCAGGAACAACTCCAGACACACTAAGCCACTGTATCTTTGAAAAAAGTGCCAAACACAGTCAGAGAAAGAAAGTCTCTTTAATAAATTGTGCTGGAAAAGCTGGCTCTACACATGCCAAATATTAAAACTGGACCCATATCTTTCACCATGCACTAAGCTAAAATCTGAATGGATCCAAGATCTTAATATTAAAACAAAACATTAAATTTGCTGGAAGACAAGAGTAGGTAAAACTCTTGAAGGCACTGGTGTAGGCAGACTTTACGAACAAAACCTCAATTACACAGGAACTATCGCAAAGAATTAACAACTGGGATCTCATCCTATTAAAAAGCTGTTGCACAGCAAAGAAAACACCAAAAGAGTAAAGAAAACCCAGAACGTGGGAAACAATTTTTGCCAGCTGTTCCTCAGACAAGGGATTACTACTGAGAACATATAAAGAATTCAAAAAAATCAGTCCTCTCAGATTTAAAGACCAAATCCAAAAATGGGCATCTGAGATGAAGACACACTTCTGAAATGAAGAAATACAAACAGCAAATAAATATGTGAAAAAATGTTCAACATCACTGGTCGTTCAAGAAATGCAAATTAAAACAACACTGAGATTCTAACTCAACCAGAAAGAACAGCTAGTATCAAGAAGTCAAGCAATAACAAATTCTGGAGTCTGTGGGGGAAAAGAAGCCCTTCTTCACTGTTGTTGGGAGTGCTGACTAGTACAACCACCGTGGAAATCAGTGTGGAGATTCGCCAAAAACTAGGAATAGAGGTCTCATTCAACACAGCTTTTCCTCTTCTGGGTATCTTGCCAAAAGAATTAAAAACATCATACCAGAGCAATATATGTGCACCCATGTTTATAGCAGCACAATTTGTAATACTTAGATCTTAGAAACAATCTAAATGCCCATCCACTGAGGACTAGACAAAAAAAGATGTGGTATTTTTCTACAATGGAGTACTACTCGGCCATAAAGAAGGATAAAGTACAGAATTACATAGGTAAACAGATGCAACTTGAGACCATACTCATAAGTGAAATAAATGACACACATGTGTAAACATTGTACTCTCACTAGTGCAAGAAGCTGAAACAACATACATATTTGTGTGTGTATATATATATACATGCATAATATAAAAAATTTGTTTTGACAGTTATATTACTGATGCTTTCAGTTTAATGAAGAGAAATATTTGTGCTGGTACTGTTTGAACAATTGAATGCAGGTATCTTGTGCTGTGGGTAAGTGATTTAGGGATAACAGTGTACCATGTATGTACTATTGTTGCTCCTGATGTGTTTTGAAATTTTAATTTTTCTTGTTTTCTCCTTGAAATAAAATAGATTTAAAAAACTATGCTATATCACGAAAAAGTGAATTGATAACCAGAAAGTACAAAACAGTTGTGTCACGTATCTCAAAAAAGTCTTATCTAGAACATAAAAGATGCACTGACAACTCAACAATAAAAAGAAAAATTAACCCAATTACACATGGGCAAATAATCTGAATAGGCATTTCCCCAAAGAAAATATACAAATGAAAAAAATTTCATTATCACTAACACTAGTGAAATAAACATCAAAACTACAGTGAAATAACACTTTACAATGGCTAACAAACTTAATTTGTTCCATGATTTTGGAAAAATATGACCAATTTATATTTGTGTGGGACAAATGCAGTCCTGTATATTACATGATGTACAGTTTGAAAAAAAAATTTTACCAAACACTGTTGTTTGTGGACTAAATTATTGGCTAAAGTAAAAAGACAAACAATAACAAGTGTTAAAAATACTTGGTAGGTTATGCAGAATTAGAAATTTTGTAATACTGCCAATGAAAATGTAAAATGGTACAGCTACTACAGAGAACAGTCTATGCCTCAAAGTGTTAAACACAGTTACTTATGACCATACAACCCTATTCCTAGCTATATATGTTCAGAGAAGTGAAAATATATACCTGCACAACACACAGAAATTCATATAAACATTGTTTACAGGAGCTAAAAAGTTTGCACAACCTCAATGTTTACCAATTCATGAGTGACTAGCCATTATGTAATATATTCATAGAATGAAACGGTTAGCAGTAAAAAAGAATGAAGTACTATATATTCTACAACATAGACGAGCCCTGAAAACATATTAAGTAAAAAAAGCCAATCATAAATCATCATAACATTATTCCATTTACATGGAATACCCAGAACAAACAATTCTACTGAGGCCAAAAATGTATTACTGATTGCCTAGGCCTGCAGTAGGAATTGGGAATAAAAAATAAAAGCCAAAGGATAAAGGATTTCTTTCTAAAGTGATAAATACACTCTGAAATTAGTCTACAGTGATGGTTACACAATAACTTAAACACCTCTGTGTGAACAAAAGAAGGAAGCGCTCTCTCTCTTTCCCTCTTTCCTTCTCTCCCCTTCTCTCTCTCTCTCTCTCTCTCTCTCTCTCTCTCTCTCTCTCTCTCTTTCACTGTGATCTTCTGACATGTTCTACCTCACCTTAGCAAAGGCACCAGTCATGAACCAAAATGAGTCAAAATAAATTGCTCCCCTTTAAGCTGTTTCTCAGGTATTTTGTCATAATAACAAGAAGCTAACCTATTAAGCCATTAAAAAAATAAGAGAAAAAAAACGCTTTACTGGTTAGTTCTAACTCTACCACGACCTGGCCTGTCTTCTTTACTTTTTGCCTGATTCCTTCCCAGTAATTACTAACCACTTCTTCCTCCCATCTCCCATTACTGCCACTCTCCAGACAGAATTGCTTTAGTGGTATCAAGCTTGTGATGCCCCCAAAGATAAAGTCTTCACTACAATGCCTTCAAAAGCTTACTTTAATTAGCAACAGAACTGCAGAACAGTGACAAATGTTATAAAACTACAGTGGCATTTCCGGAACTTAATTTATTCCACGATTCTGGAAAAGATGATGTAATGGTTGACTTGAGAAGTTTAGAAGTTTAATGAAGGGACTCAGTAGGGAGCAGGGAGCCAAGGTCCTCACTTTGTAAACATCCTGAGCCAGTGCAAAAGGAGGGCAGGGAGACAGTGTGAATGCCACACCTGTCCCAGGGCAGGTAGCCTGCTAACAATACAAGTGAGGAAAAGAAGCTTGCTCTTTATCACTTTTTTGCTTTTGTTTTTTTTGCTGTCTTCTGCCACGTTAAAGTGTTGCCCCTATGCCATGCCATGCTGCCTTGGAACCAGCTGATTACAGACTGAAACCTCTACAAACTGTGAGCTTAACTAAACCTTTTCTTGGGGCTGGGGGTTTAGCTCAGTAGCTTAAATGCCTGCCTAAGCAAGAGCGAGGTTGTGAGTTCAATCCCCGGTACCCAAAAAATAAAATAAATAAACAAACAAACAAACCATTTCTTTCTTAATTTTGGGTGTCGGGTATTTTGTCTCAGCAGTGAGAGAAAAGTAACCAAGACAGATGGCCACATTAGTGCTTGTATGGGAAAGATGGCTGTTATTTTGTTCATCACCCGAAACAAAGAGCAAACAAAACCAAATTCTGCCAAATACTTCTGTTCATAAACTTTTGCAAACAAAAGCATTCATGAACTAAGATACCACTGTACAGGGGTAGGAAATGAAGATAACAAGTAGGTACTGTATGCTCCTTATGTTTTAGGCAAAATGTGAGGTACATCAACCCCATCACACATAGGAAGTTAGTACCATGTACCATATTCAATAAACATTTATTAAGCACATGTGTCAGGCTGCTTTCCAGATGCTGGTCATACTGCAGAGGTGTACCAAAAAACAAAAACAAAAACAAAAAAACTCTTATATATAGAACTTACATACAAAAAAATAAGACACATGACTTAAACTTAAGAATGTTAATAGATGTTAAGTATTACAGAGAAAAAGAATGAATAAGATGGAATGTGGTAGAAAGGAGGGAGTTTCCATTTAAAATATTGCTGTCAGGGAAAAGACCTGAAAGAGGCAGCACACACAGACAGAGGTATGGGTGTAATATTCTTGAGGCAGGAACATGTGTGCTGTGTTAAACGGGCCAGCGGGCAGGACCAGCATGCAGTGGGACAGAATGGTAGCAGCTGAGTTGTGGTGAAGAAGGCTTTTTCTCTACTTATCCCTAGAAGACAGGAAAGCACTACAGGTTTTGAACTGACAAGAGTACAAACTGAGAAAAACAAAGGCTAAGAACAAGGCTCCTGGCACGTCAGTCATGACTCCTTGATCTACAGGGCAAAATCTGACCCAGAGGAACCAAGCCAACCCAAATTCATCTCAACTACAAAATAAGAACTAAAACTCTTCCAGTGAGCCAGTGTTGGGCTGAAACGGAAAAGCGACATATACTCAGGGTTCAAAAAACAGTTTCCCTGCCACCCAATTCCAGCAGTAATAGCCAGCTACAAATTAACACTCTACATCCACAGCAGGGAACCCAAGAGAGGAATGAATCATTGCTCTCAAGGCAGTCTGAATACTTCAATTCTTGAGCACAATGGGCAGTTCTGGACCTTCCAGAAAACCTTTTCCTGCTCTGGCCTCTGTATGAGATCCTCATCCTTACAAAGCTCCCTGGCTCGGACAGAAGGTGAACATTCTTTCGTCACCCAAGTACCACATGGGACTGAAATGGGTATCTACTTATGGCACTGGGGTGCTGTTGCTTGCTCACCTCACAACTGACCTGGCGTCTCTCAGCTGCTGCTGGGAATCCTGCAAAGTATGTAATGTGAAAACCTAACTTAGCATTTCAATTACCTCACTCCCTATTTTAATTACCCTATGTATCAATATCAAGAGAGTTTTAAGAATATTTTACAAGGCTAAAAAAATACTGTGATACTACGTGATTGTTAACTGTTTTAAAACAAAGCCCTTTAATCTGTGAAATACTTGCTTTGGGTTGACTAGACTCTGGATGTTTGAAGGCAGCTGCAGCCTTGTTTTTTACCAGCAGTAAGGCCACAAATAACTGTAGCCACTTCACCAGTAAAGTAGGCCAGGAGAGCCATCACACATATGCACAGGAGGAACGTAGGCAGTGCAGTGTGTCTGAAAACTCTAAACCAGACCTGCCCAAATGACTGCTTCTACCTTTTAGGAACATGAGAGATGGAAGCATAATGACAACAGGTCTCAGAGTATGCATCTACCTGCCTTCTGACCACAGCATGCAAGCTGCCTCTTCCCAAAGCAAGCAGCTGCCAGAGTATGGGTCTGCCGCAGCAGGTCAGCACAGACTCCAAAGTTGCTCTCCAACAACCGGTATCCTGACAGGGCAAGTGAAGACTTCAGTTGTTAAATTATTCACAAAAAAAATGCCACTCCAAAGACAGGAAGTAGTCAATCTTCCTGTCATCCTTGGTGACACGAGAGGACAACATGGAATGCTGAGTGAGCAGCAGAGATTTAATCATTAGCCTTGTATTCCCAGGTCACCAACTTCTTCACTCTAGTAATAAATTTAAGCAATAAGGACTGTTGGGTCAGAGTTCGGTTTTACTTTCCACAGGAATTAAGGTTAAGAAGAAAAATGTTCCACCTTCCACTACAGTACTTTTCAAATCAATCTTGTCACAGCATGAACTTTAGTACTACTGTCGTCAGTGGTTTCTTTTCATGTATCTTTTGCCCTCCTTTATGCAGATTCCCTTCAGACTAGTCTCCCTACAAAAAAGTCTCAAACGTACTGCTTTGTTGTGTGTTTTTGTAAGAACCTGAAATCCTTTTGAGAAACAAAATAAATATAGTTCTCAATTATAACCTTAGAACCTATAATCATTCTAAATTACCAAATGATAGCTTGAACATCTGTTTTTACCTTTAGCCTGCAAGTTCAGTGAGAAAGAATAAGCATAAGGATGAGCAGGTAAATGCATACGCCAACATGTTTACTGTGGAACTAGCCTAAAGGCACAGCTCTGAGTGTGGAAGGGACACAAGAGTCCCTAGGTTGCCTGTATAATTTCTGTTACACAAGGATCACTTCTTAAAAGTTAGAAGGAAGGTTGCTCACTCAGACCAAATCTAATTTCTTACCTAAGTTACAAAGAGCATAAAAGGTCATGGAGAGTGGGCTGCACTTTTAATCTATTCCTAAAGGAAATTTGACCTAAATAGTCCAATTGTAAAATCTAAAAACAAATTTTCCTTTTTTGTCTTGTCTTAAAATTTAGATTGCTCCCATATTGTCTGAATATCTTATAGACACATTACATAAAAACAAAAAATCATTTGCAATATACACATTCCTTCCTACACAAGTGTTGATATTGGATGTTATATATTCATCACAGCTCACTAATGTCATTAACATCACTATAAGGAATGAATGAAGGAAACCAGATGTTAATAGATGAAGGGTGACCTTGACACTTCTTGTCTCCCTTAGCCCAAGTGTTTTACTTACATGGTTTCAACATTCCCGTATTTATTAGATGAATGTGATTTCATAAATGAGTTTAGGTGAGGACTGTAGAGCAGTATCTTTTCAAATACACATACTCTATTCTCCCAGAAGAAAGAAACCGTGACACATATGCCACAGTTTTCCCGTGGCTCCCTGGTGAAGATCTTCTATGCCTCTCCTCTGGTGAACTAGAGCAGCAACCCAAATGTACTCACCAGGGTGACAATGGCACATTCAGCTGTCAGCTGTGCAGCACTGAACAGTGTCCGAACAAACCGGTAAATCTGCTTCTGCTCTGGGTTGTGTTTGTCATAATCTGGTGGCACTTCGGATTTCTGGGGAAGGAAACACTGTCATACAACTAGACACCCAATAGGAGCAAAAGCAAATTAAATGACCTCATGACACAAAGAGAAGATTACCGAAAGAGGGTGAAGGTTTTCATCAAAAATATCTAAGAGCATCCTTCCATCTGGGTCCCTGCAGGGAGGGAGGGAATAATAGAAAATGGAGTTTATTCTTTATGATGAGACCATTCAAAATATAAGAAAAATACAATTTTATTCAACTTTATTTGAAGAGATAGGAATAGTGCTAAATTTAAGGGATAGTGTTTACTGGTAAATAATGGCTTGTCTTTCTTTGAATAGTTCATGGAAATAAAAGATGAATGTTTGACCCTTTGGCTTGCCTGAGCTACACTGACTACAGAGGAGCTGTCTTAGGACTTATATAAAATATATAACATACTTTATAAGTAACAAAACTTCTTTTATTTTTTAGTATTATAACATTAAAACAACATATGACCAAGGTTTCCTTTATTTTTTAATAACATTAAAACAAAATAACACATGACCAAGGTTAAAAATAAGAAAACTTACATACCTACTTACTAACAATTAACACCTGTCTCCACAGGCAAACTGCTATTGTAATCGCTGTGTTTACCTGCCACGTTGTGTGTGTGCATGCAATGCTGATGCATCTGTGTGATTCACTGTGGCCCTGTACGCTGGGTTTGGGAGGCAGAGCAACCACTGCACTGTGTGCTCCTCTGCACAGAGTTCCCCTATCAACTGCACTGTTAAAGATTAGATCTAAACATGTTCCCAGAACTCTACCGTTTGGGGGTGGAACCTGGTTAAAGGGGCAGGCCACTGGGGGTGGAACCTGGTTAAAGGGGCAGGCCACTGGGGGTGTGACTGAGAAGGGCATGCTCTTGTCCAGGCTCCTCCTTTGGGGGTGGAACCTGGTTAAAGGGGCAGGCCACTGGGGGTGTGACTGAGAAGGGCATGCTCTTGTCCGGGCTCCTCCTTTGGGGGGTGGAACCTGGTTAAAGGGGCAGGCCACTGGGGGTGTGACTG
>PVLA01011347.1:0-54065 GCA_004027455.1 Hydrochoerus hydrochaeris
AATCCCTGACCAACAGAAAATTTAAAAAAAGTTTTAAGCTACCAAGTGGTGGTTTACTTTGCAAAAAGTAGCAAAATGCAGCTTTCTATTCCCTGATATGTCAATCTTAGGGTATAATATTTTTAAAATATGGATTAGTATACACCACCTGCCCCCCTTTTAACAATGGTTACTAAATGCCTCTTTTGTTTAAAGATACCTACATAGTTTTGTATATGCATAGAAGTGGGTTTTGCCCACTCCAGGTGTAGGTAAATGTCCTTGAGGGGGCTTCAAAAAAATATCAGTGCTTGAACCCGCTCTGCACCAATTAAGTCATAATATCTAGGAGGGAGAAAGCAAACACTGGTGTCTTAATTTTCCTCCAGGAGATTCGAATGTGCAGTTGCAATTCAGACTGATGGTACAGGATAAATATGGGATGTGAACCCGGAAACAGGTGCCGTGTTTGCCTCTAGACAGGTATCCTGCGGTCAGACAAGCCTTACCTTTCACTCTAAATGCTTTGTTATATTTGTATTATGATTATTTGGTTCTGGGGATCAAACCTTAGGGCCACACTGAGCTACGTCCCCCGCCCCTTTCTGATCTTTTGTGCTACCTATTTCCAGTCAAAATGAATTTCATTTTTTTTTAATTTTTAATTTTATGGAAAAAATGCAGAACAAAATTTCATAACAAAATAATAGGAAAATAACAATAGTTAACACATTGTACATTGTATCTTTAGTTATTCAGAGTACAAGATATGGGCATTAAAATTTCTCTTATCAATATCAGCACAGACCTTCCTTTTCAATGAGCTAAGAGACACTAACAGTATAAATGACTTGTATATTTTTTTCCATTTTCTCTTCCTTCTTTTCCCCTCTCTGTCGTCCTCGATTCTTTTTTCTTTTGAACAATTTCTTACCATTTCACTCTATCTACTGTATATTTTAGACCATATTTACTCTTTCAGTTTCTCACACCAGGGAGATAATATAATGTGTATACAGGTGAGTCTGATTTATTTCACTGAGCATGGTCTCATGTTGAAACCATTTACTGATAAAAGTCTGAAGTTTATCCTTCTTTATGGCAGTGAAGTACTCCATTGTATAAAAATACCACATTGTTTTTTTTTTTAATCTGTTTCTCGGTTGATAAACATTTGGGTTGTTTCCAAGATTTAGCTATTACAAATTGTGCTGCTATAAATAGGGGTGTACACATGTCTCTGTAGTATGATGTTTTTAATTCTTCTGGGAAAATACCCAGAAGAGGAACAGCTGTGTCGAATAGGACCTCTAATCCTAGCTTTTAGTGGAATCTCCATACTGATTTCCACAGTGGTAGTACCAGTCTGCACTGCCACCAACAATGCAGAAGGGTTCCTTTTCCAATACAGAAGCCCTTCCAGCATTTGTCTTTGGTTGATTTCTTGATGATGGCCGTTCTTTCTGGAGTGAGATGAAATCTCAGTGTTGTTTTAATTTGCATCACTCAAATGACCAATGATGCTGGACATTTTTTTCATGTATTTATTTGCCATTTTCATTTCTTTATCTGATTAGTGCCTATGCGTCTCAGATGCCTGTTTTGTATTGGGTTTTTTAATTTGAGGGGTGGTCTGATTTTTTAAACAAATTTTAAAAGAAGAAATAGTAAAACTGTAGCAAATGTTTATCAATAGCATGTTTCTCAGTAGCAGATATTTATGTGTAGCACATGTTATCAGAATACCCCATCACACAGTGGGAGTAAGTCCGAAGTCCAGAGAGGTGTAAGAGGAAGTGACCTGTTCCGTCTGGGAAGAATGAACAGGTGGTCAGAGTGCTGAGGAGATCCATCCTGATGTGGCTTAGAATCACTTCTCTGCTGGCCTACAATGCCCAAGGTTAATACATCATTAGTTATTCTTCGCTAGAGCTGTTTGAGATAGAGCAACGACTATAATATGTGGCCCTCAAGTTACTGGTCACCCCTATGGATCCTGAGAACAACAGGAGGGAAAATGCTCAGGATTGGACAGGAGGGGCAAAGAGCCTGGCTGGCAGGCTGGTAAACTGATGTTATCAAAGAAAAGCAGATTTTAGCCAGCTCTCTATAAGCAGAGGGTTGATTATCTTAGATTGCTGGAGAGACACTATAGCATCAGTGAAGGTAAGATAGGAATGAGAGATCAAACTCCAGTTGCATGGGGTCTGTGCCAGTATTGTGGGGCACTACATGAACAGCTGGGGATGATGAACGGGCCAGACAGGCACTCACAGGTGGCCCAAAACTTCATCTCTGGTACCTTTCTCTGATACTGGGGCATAACTGTATGTTCTTAGCTTCAGATATTTGACAACTCCCAGTGAGAAATCCATCTGCATCTCACCTCAACATTCACTACTTGGTGAGTAATGATATCCTGAACTTCAATTTCTGTATCTGTAATACAAGTTCATATATACGGAATAAAATGGTTAATAGTTTTTACTGGTATATATTATATGTAGGGATGCAGACAGATTCTTACATTTGATTAGTGCAGTGAAAGGAGGCTTTGCAGTTGCAGGTGACTGGGTTAAGATCATGCTGTGACTTGTCAGTTGTAGGACCTTAGTCTATTCACCTAGCATCTCTGAGTCTCATTTTCTCACCGATGAAAGGAGGATCCTAATATAGTCCCTCCTCTAAAGCTGCTGTGAGGATTCAATAAATGTTCAGCTTTCTGTGCAGGTAAATGATAAACACTCAGACATTGGTTGACTGTTCATATTCTGTTTATTGTGCCATCTATAGGATGCTACACAATACTTTACATCCATTATCTTACTGATTTTCTGCTGGATTGGGTCCCAGACCATTAACTACCCTTTGAAGTGAACTGTTACCAGTCATAAGGGGGCAGTATCAAGAGCAAAACCCCGATGTTCCTAAAACCAAGCATTAGGGATATTTTTTGTGTGCTTTTGGGGTTCAATATGTAGCTAACTGCAGACAGATATTATATGCTCATTGCCTGGAGCTTGTAATAACTAATAGAGGAAAGATATTCTCCTTCTTTACCAGGAGTTTGACAATGATGGCAGCTCAGCAAGCAGGCCTCTGGGCCTCCCCACTCTACTTGCCCATGGTATAAAATGTGGTTGATTTGTGACAGATCTGGCCTGCAGAAATGATGAATGTTTTTTAACACTCGCAGAAATTGAAAAATGCATACATTATGATTGAGTAACCACACCTGGATGTGTTGCTCAGCACTCCTGCTGCAAGAAGGTGCACACCAGCACAGGAATGCCCATGGGCACCCATACAAGTCACCCTCAATCAGCTTCCAGACAAGAAGCACTGTGTGCTAATAGTCCCCATTCTTCATCAAGTCTGCTTTTTGAATAAAGTTGCTTTCCTTGCATCAACACCTTGGCTTATTGGCAGATAAGCAGCCTGACCTTAATTTCTGTAACTTTCTGATTCCTGACATGGCGTGTGACTGGAAACCTTGAATCGTGGGTGACAGAAACTTGGAGATGGATCATCTCTAGATAAGAAAGGGAGTTCCTTAAATGACTGTTCATAAAGAGGTTCATTGGAAAGGGAAGAAAAGGAAGTTAATCATGCTTCCTTCCCAAGTCTCATTCAGGGCAGATAATTAAAATGGATGACATGATTGGCTGGGACTGGTTGGTTATTTTTCCTAGGAATTTAGGATTGAGCGGTGAAGAATGAGAAGCAACCAGTGTTCAGCCAGGCTGGCAGGTTACTATGAGGGGAGAGCAAGGAGGACAGAAAAGAGGGTGTAGGGTGAGTTTGATTTTATCTGAAAAGATCATGGAAAGCCACTGAGGGTTTTAAGCAAGGTTGGAACTACATCTTATGTTTATCTTTATATTTATTTATTTGTCTTTTTGAGACAGGGTCTCTCCATGCAGTTCAGGCTGGCCTTGAACTCATTTTGCAGCCCTGTCCAGCTTCAAACTCACAGAAGCTCCTGCCTCAGCCTCCCGAGTGCTGGGATTACAGTCATGCGCCACCACGCCTGGTTTATATTTACATTTTTTAATGAGCTCTAACAGGATAAGAGCTCTAACACGTAGGGTTTCAACCTATCATTCTACAAACGCCAGTGGGAGGTCCGAGCAGTCAGAGATTCAATTCTTGCAGCTCACAAATGCACTCTACAGTTCACCCTTCCGCCTTTTTTTTTTTTTTTTTGAGATAGGGTCTCGCTTTGTAGTTAAGGCTGACCTTGAACTAACTACCAGACTGACCTCGAATTCAAGGCTATCCTCCTGGCCCAGCCTTCGCAGTACCCGCCTCTTCCTTGATAGATACTTCATCCTCCCTGCAATCCTACTCGCAGCCCCAAAACCGGTTAGGAACTTGGCGGACAGCAGGGCGGCGAAGTACCACCCTAAACGGCCGCGTGGCTCATCTGCCCTAGACAGCCAATCGTGACGAAGGGAAAGTATAAGGGGCGGCAACCTCGACGGTCTCGGCTGAGTCATTGGCTGGCGGCCGCGTCGCTTGCCGCTGGGCCACGTGACTACCACGGCCGCGGGTTTTTGCTGCCGGCTTGTTTTCCCGCACCTCTAGGCCGGTGTGCGCGCCGCGCCCTCTCGGCGCAGTTTGGACCGGCCCGCCTGATCGGGGAGGGGGCGGGCTATGGGCGGGGAAGGGGACGGGACGGTTAAAGAGAAGCCCTTGCGGGGCGGGCGCCTTTGACGGTGTCGCTGTGTCTGTTCGGCGGGTCTACTGCGGAGGAAGCGCTGCGGACCTAGTGGGGTGGGCTGGACCCAAGAGGTGAGAAAAGGGGAGAGGCGAGCGGGGCGGGCCGCTGCGTGGCCAGCGGGCTCCCCTTTGAGTCATCCTGGGTCTCACCCCAGGCGCGCTTGGAGGAAGTCCTGACCTACGGTCTCTGGCGTGGTGGCCGGGCAGTGGAAGGGGGCATGCGTCTGGGCTGTCCCAGGGCGCCAAACGGCGAGCGGGTGGTAAGGTGCCACCCCCAGCCCGCGATCTGGCCGCCCTCTTTCCTGCATCCCCAAACCCTCGCACCTCGCGGATACCAAGAGTTTTCCCTGAGCTGCCTTGAACCCAGTTATCTGGGAGCCAGCCCCAGGAGATTGGAGGCACTACACCTTTGGACAGATGGAAAAGGCAACCTGGAGAGGGCAGAGCATTTGGTTAACTTGACTATTAAAAGCAGACGCTTGTTAAGTACGAACTCAGGACCTGTACTTCTTTCAGACAATTCTTTCAATTGTTAGTTGGGGATGCCGAGAACACACAAAGGGCCAGCTCCTTGGGTGAAATTACAGATCAAGTCATTTGCAGAGCTGGGGTTTGTGTCTAGCACTCCTAAACTCATAGAGTATCAGTTTGTATCCTTTCCTTATGCAGATTGGGAATCACCAGTGAGTTAGAGGCATTCAGAACTTGAATTCCTTTCTAGTACCATGTTTTTTGTTTCTTTGTCCCCACGCCTTCTTTTGTGTGTGTTGTGTGTGTGTGAGTGGGTGTGTGTGTGTGTAGGGTGCTGGGGATTGAACCTGAGACATTTGTAAGTGCCCTACAATTGTGCTACCTCCCCATTCCTGCCCTGTTGGTCTTTATGTGAAATCTAAGAATAATATGGCACACACTATTGAGTGAAACAGAAATTTATGGTTTTGAAAATTGGATCCATAAGAAGTGGAGAGTCAAAGCTTTAGGAAAAGAAATGAGTTCATTTCCCCTCGACCTCCATCAAGAATCTCAAGGATTTCAAGAAACAGAGTAATAGCTATCATCTTTTGAGTAAATGTTATGTACGAGGTACTCGTGTTAGCTTTACAACAATCTTGCAAATTACTTGATATTATCTCCATTTTACCGGTCAGAAATTGATGCTGATAAATTTTCACGTGGTTCCATGTAACTGTTGAGCAGTGTAGCTGGCTGGATCTGAATAGAGATAAGATGTGTCTGACTTCTGGAACATACCTACTGAGTATCCAGGTATGATTCTAACTAAGCACACTAGCTTAGCATCTCCTAGGATGCAGGGGCAGGTCTAAGAATCTGTTGTTTTTTGTTTTTTTGGTTTTTTTTGTATTGTGGATTAAACTAACTACCTTCACACTGAGCTACATCCACAGCCCTTTTTAATTTTTTTATTTTGTGATAGTTTCACTAAGTTTTCCAGGCCAGGCTTAAACTTTTTATCCCCTGCCTCTGCCTCCCAGATTGCTAGAATTAGAGATCTGGCCCTCTGTGCCCTCCTGAATCTGCATTTTCTGTATTTGGAAATCATTGCATAATATGCCAAAACTGTGCTGCTTCCTAGGGGAAGCTCTAGAGATGAACATGGTTAGGGCTTTGTGATCCTCAAATTCTATTCACTAGGGTTAAGTTTTGAGTCTAATCATCACAGTTTAGAGAGATGCTTGCCAAACTACAGTTTCTTGATATAAGCTTAGTTATAGTGTGGGGATGGAGGATGGAGCTTAGGAAAAAGAACTGGGAAAGTAACTCCTTTTTTCTTTCCACAAAGCTGTTAAACTGTCATGCATTCATCCAAAAGATATTTGTAAAGAAGCACTTACTAGATGCCAAACAAGATGTAGTACTTGGGATACAGCTTCTAACAAAACAAAGCAAACAATTGAATTGTCTGAGAAAGACAGACTATTAAGATGGGGGATGTGGTGGCAAAAAGATAAAGCGAGACAGAGGAAAATAAGAATGCAAGGCATGGATGGGCCCATGAGGCAGATGTGCTATTTTATATTGTACATCTAGGAAGAGGCTGGTTAGTAAGGTGTCACTGGAGAAAGCTGAAAGAAGAATGGGAGCAAATAAAAAATCTGTAGTTGGAGAAGAGCACTCCAGTTAAAGGGGAGAAAACGTGTGCAGAAAGCAAGACTTGGCTTGACTTCATTCTTGTCTGGGATGATAATTGTTCTAAACAAAATGTAGCATAGGAATAAATTTATGTTGTTACTTCTAATAGAAAAAAAGAAAGAAAAATATTATCAGTGCCTTATACAAAGCATAAAATAATTTTGGTCTTAAACTTTTACCAAACCTGCTTTAAGCAGTGTGTTACCTTAACTGTGTTACTAAACAGATTCAGAAACAAGTTGAGTAATTGGCTACAGATTAGATCTTTAAACTAGCCCCTAAAACCTCTTAGCACCAAACAAATTTGGGGGCAGTGTGGGTTTATAAAAAGAAAGCTACACTTGGAAATTGGAAGATGAGTTTGAGAATCTGGTGTCACCAGTTGAACAAGTAATTAAATCTTGATTTATCTTGTATTGCAGAATAGAAGTTCATGCTTTGTTCTTTAATTTGTTGAGGCAAGTGTGAGATATGTATTAAATATTTTCAAAAGCTGTGGATTACTATGCAAGGTGCTTTTTAGTTACTGATCATGGTTTTACATTAAGTTATTTTCCTCCTGAATATCTTATTATCTTGCCTTAGATTGGGCTTAAAGATAGAAATAATATGTGATAATATACAACTGATATAAACCTTGTGGTGCTTCTCATACATTACCAGATTTAATAAATGAACATTAATTATTTGTGATAACTGGAAAATAAGGATATTTTCCTGTCTTTGTTATATTTACTAGAAACTTTGTTGTTTCCAGGATAAACATAAATGTTCCCATGCGTACCAAGTACAAGGCATTGAGTGAAGTGCTGGGTTATATAGCAGCAAGGATAATTTGGTACTTGCCTATAAATGTAGGCTGTAGTTTGAGAGACTCATTAATGTACATGTTAAATTGTTATATGCAATATATTGGTGACGCAAAGCCTAAGAAATCTAAGTCTCCTTTATCCTGTGGCATTTAAGATGGGCCCTGTAGAATTAAGAAAAGGACCAAGACTGGTGGAGGGGCTGAGGATATAAGCTCAGTGGTAGAGTGTGTGCTTAGCATATTGAAGGTCCAAGGTCTGCCTTTCCAGCAAACCCCCCATGTGTACCTAGATGGCGAGAGATTGCAGGAAAAGGCACCCCAGCTGAAGGCACACCAAGAGTAAAGGCACAGGGAACAAAGGCTGCTTCACATTTTCATAGAACGGTGATTGGAACTTTAGTGCATGGAAGCAAGCAAAAGAAGGGCAGTTGTGGGCTTATTCTTAGCAGACCACAGAAAGCGTTTAGACCAGTGGTCCTGGGACACTCGTGCCAACACAGGCTGTTGTATCATTGAAAGCTCTAAAAGGTTTGCCATAGCTGGTTTAGACTGTTTGGTTGGAGGAAGGGAACCACTGAGGTTTGTAATCGTTGTTTGCTTCTTTGTTTTGGTAGTACTATTCGGTGCCTTTACACTGAGCTCATCCCTAGACCTTCTCGTTTTTCAAAATTGTGAGAGATAATCTCATTTAAATTGTCAAGGCTGTACTTGAACTTGGAACCCTTCTGCCTCAGCTTCCCAGAGTGCTGAGATGATAAAATCAGGTACCACTATTGCAACTGCCATTGAACATTTTGAGACACATACCGGAATAGTTGATCTGGTGTTATTAAGGATTGTTTGTTTTGAAGAAGACAACATAGTGGTTAAAACACGTAAGGTCAGTGTAGGTTTTAGGCTGAAGTGTTATCACATAATGAGTTTAACAGATAAATAAACCATGCTCTTTTGTACAGTGAACAGAGAATCACAAATACACATCCATGGCTAAGTGAAAGGCAGCTACATTTATTCACGATCATGGAAAGTTGTGCTCAGGGCAAGTCTTTGCTGACAAAAATATGGCATGGTTACAAGAAGACAGGAAGGCAAAAGCACTGTACACAAAACACAGCACCCAGCAGCCCACAGATATAAATCAAGCTTTGAGAATTTAAAGGATGTGGACTTCAGTCCAGGTGCCTCTCCCTGAGTCTTCAGATATGGTTGACAGGAGTGATTGCCTGGGTTTTGTGTCATCTTAGTGGCTCTCAACACGTAATAACTGCCCGAGAATTCACTCTGATCTTAATTGCACCCATAGCTGTAGTGACTGTTTGTGACCCCTAGATGAGGTCTGAATAGGGTAAAGATGACTGAAAGGCTAGGAGATCCCATAGCCTGTGCTGTGCTCTTGCTTAGAGTGTCAAGAGATCTGGATTTTTATTGGTTTTGTTTTTTTAACCTCTGTTAGGGTAGTGGAAGGAGGAATGGCCCTAGGTTGCTGTTTAAAATTAAATGGGCGATGAGGCCAGCCATAGCAGTGCATGCCTGTAATCCCAGGGGAGGCTGAGGCAGGAGCATCGGTGCAAGTTTGTGCAAGTTGGAGGCCAGCTTGAGCTACAGAGTGAGTTCAAGGCTACCTTGAACTGTATAGTGAACCCTGTCTCAAAAAGACAGAAAACAAAACAAACAAAAAAAGTGGAAGGGAATGACTTCTTCGGCTCCATTTTTCTAACTATAGTGGAAAACTATAACATAACTATAGTGTATGCCTTGAGCTTTTCCATAGTTGAATAGTTCAAAAAAAACTATTAACTTTGTATGGGAAGAATATGCAAAAGGGCAAATGTAGTAAAATACTAAGTTGTCAAATTGTTAGGTTGTTAAATAGGTGAATTGTGAGTACAGAAATATTCCATGTATTTGTTCAACTTCCTGAAGATCTTTAACAAGCTTCAGAATGAGCAGCCAGGAGACAGAGTATCTGACTGAGTCAGAGGCTGTGTTGAAGCTGTATTTCTGCTCATAAGTATGTGACTAGTGGAAAATTGTTTTCAAACTACATAGTTCATACCTATTATACCTATTCCATTCTTCTTTAGATTTTTCCATATAAGAGAGGAGACTTACTTTGGTAGGTGACTTATTCACTAGTGTGAATTTTAAGTTTTCTATACACTTTGGATATTTAGGTGTATTTGGGGGTTGACTCCAGCTTTCCTGTAATAGCTAATGCTATGTGCACATGAAGCGATTGGCATGAAAGTCCTTCTGCACAGAAATGGTTAGGGGTCCACATACTGAGGCTGTAGTTCCGGCTTTGCCTTAAATGATTTCACTGTGGTAAACCTTTGTTCCCGCTCTACAAATCTGAGGATTGTATTTCATGATTTCTGTTAGGAAAATGGGAAAGAAGAAACGGATACGAATTCCACAGGACAGGCTTATTTCAGAACAAACCTGAGAGGGACCCCTCTGGCACTAGAGACCAGACCTGCGGCTCTCACACAGGTCTCACGCAGACTGTGCGTCTTTTGTAGGGTCGTGGGGGGCCGGGTTCAGTGGGGCTCAGCGTAAAGGAGTGTAGCTACCTGCCAAGAACAAGGCTTGAGAGAGCACATGATCACGGACGGAAAGTGTAGGGAACAGAGGCTGCTACCAGTAGGAGGGCTGACAGTGGTCTAAGTCCCCTGGTGCAGCCATGCTGGGAGGGGCAGGGTAGAGGGGTCTCTGATCAGGACAGTGGTGGTCAGAGTCCCTCAATCTCTAGCTCTAAATGCCTATATTTCAGAACTAGGTTGATTTTCTTCCTAATTCTCATTGTATGTGGTTTCAGATTGTGTTCGTGCATACTACATAACATCCACAGCAGGATATCAAGCTTAAATTTTTTAGAATTTGTTTTCTGAAGGGTTTTTTGTTTGTTGTTCTTCTGAGATAGAGTCTTAACACATACTCTAGGCCAGCTTTAGGCTGTTATGGAGCCTAGGCTAGCCTTGAACTGTTAGCCTGCTTCAGCCTCCCAAGTGTTCCCAAGCCACCATGCCTTGTTAAAACTTCAGATTTAAATGGCCTTTCTTAGAAAAATCCTGGTATAGTATCTGATTAGTATTATGTCATCAAATATATCCATTAAACTACCATATTTGAAAACAAAGATGTATCATACTTTAAATATTATAAAAAGAAGTTAAACTTTGGCTCAAAAACTCTCTCCCAAAGTTAATTTTATTTATTTGGGAGCTTATGACATTCCCATTTCCCAAAGCTGCCTAACAGTATTGAAAACAAAATGATTATATAACATAATAAATTCTGAATAGACCTTTTCCCTTCAGATAAAGATCAGTGTTATTTATAGCTTTATTGTGGGATAATAACATGCAATAACTTATATATATTGCAAGGTATTCCTGAAACTCCAACACTCTAGGAGGCTCAATAAGAAGAGGAAGTTTCAAGCCCATACTGGGGGATTTACCAATTTAGTTAGACCTTGTCTCAAATTTTTGCAAAATGAAAGAGATGCAGTAAAGGCTCTGGGTTCAATCCCCAGTACCACAGGAAAGGAGGGGTGGAGTGGGAAGGATTTTTCTCTTTTCATATATCATGTATCACTGCAGCTGAGTTGATGAATGTACCCGTCACTCTCATCAAAGTTTTCTCATGCTTTTTGGAAGTTTCTTCCATCCCTTCCTACTTCTTATAAGAACCACTAATCTGCTTTCTGTCACTAAAGATTAGTTTGCATTTTCTACAGATGGAAACGTATCATATGTATTCCTTTTTTGTCTGGCTCTCACTCAGCAAAATTATTTTGAGAGGGGCTGGGGATTTAGCTCAGTGGCATAAGCACCTGCCTGGCAAGCACGAAGTTGTGAGTTCGATCCCCAGTACCAAAAAAAAAAAAATTATTTTGAGTTCATTAATGTTATATCAATAGTTCGTTCCATTCTGCTTGTAAATGATAGTCCATGTAAGAACGTAGCGCAGTTTGTTTACCTATTCACTGTTGTTGAACATTTGGGTTAGTGCTACTACAGATAAAACATTTGTCTTTTTTATGCCTCTGAGGCCTGTGTTACTTAAAAATATGTTATTTATTTCTCAGTTACAGTATTTGGGGGTTTTCCAATATTTTTCTGTTTTCTAATTTAATTCTGTTGAAGACAGAAAATACTATGTATGAAGTGGATTATTTTAAGCTTATAGAGAATCATGTTTTCCCTTGGTTAATGTTTCATATTCACTTGAAGAAAATGTATTTTTCTATTACTGGGTATCATGTCTGATCTTTAATATATATGGTCTAAGTGGATCTGCACTGTTCAAATCATGTAAATCTTAGATTTTTTTTTTATTCAGTAAATACTGAGAAAGCCATTGAGTTCTCTGATGACAATCATGGATATTTCTCTCTGTAATTCTCGCTTGTTTGTTATTTTGGAACTCTGATATTAGACACACAATTAGGATTACAACCGTTAAGTCTTCTTAAAGAATTGGTCCTGTTGTCATTTATAGAATTGCTCTCTTTTCCCTCAAATCATCTTTATCTGATGTTAGTGTAGCTATTCCAACTCTCTTTTGGTGTATGTTAGTAAAGTATATCTTTTCTCATCTTTTTACTTCTATCATGTCTTTATACTTTCTTGTAGACTGCTTGTAATTGGATCTCACTTTTTATTCTGACAGTCTCTGTCGGGATGTTTAGACCATCGTCTTTAAGGTAATTGTTGATATGGCTATTATTGATATGGTTGTGATTTATTTTTCCTTCTCATCACCTTTTGGATTATTTAGTATTTTCTGAGATTCCATTTTACCTCCTTTGTTTATTAGCCACAGTTCTTTGTTATAATGGGGTTATTCTAGAGCTTATGGTGTGTATGTTTAACTTACCATTGAGTACTGTTAAGTAATATACCCTTTAATACATGAGTCTTAAAATAGTATACACTGGTTTCTTCCCTGTTGGCTGCATGTGTGTTAAAATTGGCCATATTAACCATTTTTAAGTGTATAATCCAGTGGATTAAGTACATTCTCAATATTATTTAACTGTCACTATTATCTATTTCTCAAACTTGAAATAAAAATTCTGTAACCAGTAACAACTCCTTCCCCCAGTACTGGTTTACTTTCAGTCTGATGATCTTTTAATTGTCATGTTTAGACTATTAGTATTTAATGTGATTAGTTATATGTTTGATTAAACTCTACCATCTTGATATTTTCAACTGTTTTTTTTTTCTACTGTTTCTTGGGTTGAAAATCGTTATGATTCTTTTTATCTCCACTATGTTTAAATTTTTGCAGTTGTCAAGTTCAAACCCATGGCCTTGTACATGTGAGGCAAGCACTCTCCTGCTAAGCTATATCCTCAGCCCTAATTCCACTACTGATTTAATATTTTTCATGCCTTTTAAAAAAATTAGTAGTCTTGTAATATATATCTTTAACTACTCAGAATCTGCTTTTAAATATTTTTGTACTTTACGTCTTGTGTAAGGCCTCAAGAGTTCACAATAACATTCTACTGTTGCCTTCTACTGTTGCAACAGTAGAAAAATAACATTCTTCACAATGTTCTTGTCACGTTATTGCATTCCTGTTTTTAGTATAGACAGTGCCTTTCAGAGAAATAACAGATTTTTTATTGAAAAATTGAATTTTATTTTAATATCATTTGTTCCGTTTCCAGGAATTTCTTTGTGTCTGAGTTTCTGCCTGATATATTCTTTTTGACTAAAGAATCTTCTTGGAAGTATGGGGACAGATGTGATCACTGATCTGTTGGTAATACAGTCTTTCGATGTTTACCTGAGAAAGGTTACTCTTCATGTTTTAAAAGATTTTTTTCTAGGTACAGATTTATGGGATGAAAGTGGTTTCTTTGTTAAAGATATCATTACCTCATCTTCTGGCCTCCATGGTTTCCAAGACGTCTGCTGTAATTATTTTTGTTGCTGTTAAGTACTGTATGTTTTTTCCTTGTCTTTAGGATTTTCATGTCTTTTGTTTTTAGCAACTTGAACATGATATGTGCAGACTGCAGGGGTCTTTCTTTCTTTCTTTCTTTCTTTCTTTCTTTCTTTCTTTCTTTCTTTCTTTTTTGTATTCTTGGTATTTTCAAATATATCTGTGGTTTAATGTCTGAATAATTTTGAAAAATTCTCGGCCATTTTTTTCTGCCCATTTTCTCTTCTTTTAGCAATAAAAAAGCTTTAGATGTCTCATAGCTCCTAGCTGTACTGTTGCATTGTTGATACTGTGTTTTCGGTTTTGTGAGTTAAATTCTCTTTTGCTTTAGTTCAGGTAATTTCTGTCGACCTCTTTGAGTCCTTGATTGTTTCTTTGGCTCTATCAAATTTACCAGTGAACCTGACAAAGGCATTCCTCATCTCTCTTACTGTGTTTTTTACTTTCAACATCTATCTGTTGTACTCTTCTTCTTTTCTTTCTTTCTTTCTTTCTTTCTTTCTTTCTTTCTTTCTTTCTTTCTTTCTTTCTTTCTTTCTTTCTTCCCTTGTTTTCTTTTTTGAGACAGGGTTTCACTATACAGTTTAGGCTGGCCTTAAACTTGCTTTGTAGCCCAGTCTGGCCTTGAACTCAAAATGATCCTCCTGTCTCAGCCTCCAGAGTGATGGGATTTTAGGTATGCACTACCAAACCCAGGTTCTGTTGTACTTTTTTAATGCTAGTTTTTACTTTTTTCCTTCTTGCAACAGTAGAAGGCAAGATTTAGATTTGGTTAATTTATTCTTATGTTTCTTTTTCTTGACTTAGGTTTGCAAAAAGCCTCTTGACTCAGAAATTACCAAAATAGGACCTAGGAAATATATTCAATCTAGCTTGAAAAAGCATAGTGTGAAAAAACAGTTCCAGATTCCACTGAAGAAGGAAGAACTTCTGGGTGCATCTGCCAGTCTGACCGACTTGCTTAGGGTCAATAGTCAACCAACATCTACTCGTTTTTTTTTTTTTTCTTCTCTACTTCACAAGGCTATCAAAATAACCTACTTTACCCACATTCAACCTAAATAAAATCAAGATGGGGTACTTCTGTATACCTTGTGTTCTTAAATAGCTTATGAGATTCTGACACCTTGGTAATGTTAGGTTTCTGGATTATGACACCTTGGTAATCTAGTATCTTGTAGGGTCTATTTTTCTTTTGGTTCCAAAACAGAAAACTTCCTGCATTCTTCATGTGTTTCATCTCTTATCTGGCCAGTCTCAAATTGTTCATTTGTCCTTTGCAATCTCAAGAGTTACTATACACTGTAAGTGGAATTTCATGGCAAAATTATTCCTCTGTTCAGTTTGTATTTAAGAATAGGCAGGTCTGTGTAAACGTGAGCCCTCTGTATGAGGCAGATGACTCTACACTAGAATCCAATGGCATAGATGAAAACCCTCTCCAGCATATATTAGTCACTTGCCCTATCAGCCCACCCCATACTCTTGATATTTATTAAGTTTCACTGTCTTCTTACTAGCTTCTCTCTCCTCTATCCTACTAAACAAGGAAATACTGTTTAAAGATATGAATACATATCACCTTCATTTCTTTTTATTGCCAGAAACATTGATTTTTATCATTGGCTTAGTTACTTTTTACTCATCACTGAGACAAAATACCTGATACCTAAAGTTAGGGAAGGAAAGGTTTATTTATTACAGTTTTTGGAGGTTTCACTCCATACTCAGTTGGTTCCAAGACAGGGTGGCATGGCAGGCTGCTGCCACAAACAGCAAGGCGCCAACTGGCAAGAGAGAGAGAGAGACACCTTCTTCCCGCCATTACATCATATCCTGGGTCCACCCCTAGGCAGGTGTAGCACTCACACCAGTCAGAGCACTAGACAATGAACCAATCACAAATGCATAATTGCATGAGGCTTGAGGGCCACTGACATAAACCATGACAATCATTTATTTTTTTCTCCTATATATTCTCAAAAATTAGTGCATTGTTTTAAAAGGGACAGATACATACACAAAAGACGATTTTTCTTTTTTTAGAACTGATAAGTAGTTTGCAACTAGACCTTTTGCAATATAGCTGAGAAGTGGTAAACCTGGGAGGAAGACCATTTGTAACATGGGACAGAGAAGACAGTTTATCCTGATACCTTTTCTGAGGAAAAAAACTGCAGGGTGAGCCAAGCAGATAAGGAGAAGGATCCTTAGCAGTTTTATCCCTGGGAAGTCCTGTGCCTGTATAGTTCTTGCTTTGACTTAGCTGTTTAAATAGGCTCTACTTTTGGTCTGTTTTTTTCCCCTATCAAGGAAAAATAAGGCTCAGTTAAGATACGAGTTACCTATGCCAAAATCTCTGAACTCTCACATATAAAAAGTAGAACTGTTAGTATGTGTGGGGACTAAGAATTACTTTATTAATTAACACTAATACTTTCTCTGGGGTAGGAAGCTGAACCATCTATCTCCAAAAATGTCTTCAGAAAGTAAAGAGCAACATGATCTTTCGCCAAGGGACTCAGCTGAAGGAAATGACCGTCTTCCATCTGGGGTCTCTCTGGAGCCACAAAAGGAATCAAGTACTGACTTCAAGCAAGTTGAATCCAGTGATCAATGCAGATCTTATCCTAGGATCTATTTGGAGCCTCAAGAGAAACCAGATACTAACATTAAGCAGTTTATCTTCAAAAAGTTACGGAAGAGGTGCCAGTGTAACTCAACCAAAGCCAAAAATATGATTGTTGGTTTCTTTCCTGTTTTGCAGTGGCTCCCAAAGTATGATCTAAAGAAAAACATTTTAGGAGATGTGATGTCTGGTTTGATTGTGGGGATCTTATTGGTTCCCCAGTCCATTGCTTATTCCCTCTTGGCTGGCCAAGATCCTATCTATGGTCTGTACACAGCTTTTTTTGCCAGCATCATTTATTTTCTATTTGGTACTTCTCGTCACATCTCTGTGGGCATTTTTGGAATACTGTGCCTTATGATTGGTGAGGTAGTTGACCGAGAACTACACAAAGCTGGCTATGACACTGCCCATATTACTCCTTCTTTAGAAATGGTTTCAAATGGGAGCTTATTAGTAAACTACACATCAGAAGGGAAATGTGACAAAAGTTGCTACGCAATTAAAATTGGAAGCACTGTAACCTTTATGGCTGGAGTTTATCAGGTAAGAAATGGTGGAACAATTGGTTATTTCTTGTTTGTTTTGTTTTGTGCCAGGGATCAAACTCACTACCTCTCCTTATCTGCTTGGCTCACCCTGCAGACACTTATGCTGCTGAGCTAGATCCCCAGCCCCAACAATTGGTTATTTCTAACAGAAATAATCACTATACATGCAATCTTAGATCTGTTAGAGATCATAATAAAGGATACTAAGGATATATGAATGGTAGAGCAAGAATTCAAACTTTGGGCTCTACAAGTAATATAGTCTGATTTTCCTAGGCTGCCTCTTAACCAAAGACTGTCAGCCAGATTTTAATTATTTTGTTGTAAAAATGTAGATCACAAAGGGTCCTGAGATCATCCAGTACAACTCCTTAATTTTATGTGTTAGGGAACACTGGGATTGAATTCATGTGTGGTTGGTTACTGGTAGTCAGCATGAGTAGTCAGATGAGAGGGTAACAGAATGGGGAGTGGCAGAAAGTAGGAAGAGGAATAGTACAGAAATAGTATAGATGCCTGTACCTTCCTTTAGAATCACTGCTCTAGTGAGTGACTCTTCCAAAAGATAGTTGTTCTCTTAAGATTGTTGGAAAGAAATGAAAAAGGTTAATGGTCACTATTTGATAGAGAAAATATTGGAAATGAAATTCTCCTTGGGATCTACTGTAGAATTCACTAATGTGTTATTATCATCATTTCCTTATCTTTTAACATCTAGCACCAACATTAAACCTCTTGTTTATTGCAGTCATTTGGATCCAGTAAAGGAAGGGAGCCAGTCATTATGGCACATGCCTGTAATCCCACACTCTGGGAGGCTGAGGCAGGAGGTCCACAAGTTCAAGCCCAGCCTAGACAACTTAGCAAGATCCTGTCTAAATAAATAGATAAAAAGGGCTGGGCATGTAGCTCAGTGCAAAGGACTGGGTTCAGTTCCTGGTTTAAAAAAAATAGTGATGTGAACCTTTTTCTCATTAGTTAGAGCTTTATTTTTATAACAATGACTTCTACTTTACAGGAAAAAAACAATAGTTTTTTAATTACAGTTCTTAAAATTTGAGTTTCTGTTTTCATGTGAATCCTTGAGAATTTTCTTTTTGAAAAGAAAGTGTAAGCAGCGTTGTTTTTAGCAGACAGAACTCCTCAGTTCTAGTTTTAGCTGGGCTAGTAATAAACAGTGTGACCTTGGACAAATTTTCTTTCCTCACAAAGTGAAAAGATTGATTTTTTTTTTTTTACTGCATTTATTTTATCTGACATTCATATTTAACACTTGTATATCCTCCCTTCCAGGTAGTGATGGGATTCTTTCAAGTGGGCTTTGTTTCTGTCTACCTCTCAGATGCCTTGCTGAGTGGATTTGTCACTGGTGCCTCCTTCACTGTTCTCACATCTCAGGCCAAGTATCTTCTTGGACTCAGCCTTCCACGGAGTCATGGCGTGGGCTCACTCATCACTACCTGGAAACATATCTTCCAAAACATCCATCGGACCAATATCTGTGATCTCATCACCAGCCTTTTGTGCCTTTTGGTCCTTTTGCCAACCAAAGAACTCAATGAGCACTTCAAATCCAAACTCAAGGCACCAATTCCTACTGAACTTATTGTTGTGGTGGTGGCCACACTGGCCTCTCATTTTGGAAAACTAGAGCAGAATTACAAGTCCAGTGTTGCTGGACATATTCCCACTGGGTTTTTGCCACCCCAAGCACCAGACTGGAGCCTAGTGCCTAGTGTGGCTGTGGATGCAATAGCTATTTCCGTCATTGGCTTTGCTACCACTGTATCACTTTCTGAGATGTTTGCCAAGAAACATGGCTACACAGTCAGAGCAAATCAGGAGATGTATGCCATTGGCTTTTGCAATATCATCCCTTCCTTCTTCCACTGCATTACTACCAGTGCAGCTCTTGCAAAGACACTGGTTAAAGAATCAACAGGCTGTCAAACTCAGGTTTCTGCTGTGATTACAGCCCTGGTTCTTTTGTTGGTTCTCCTAGTAATAGCTCCTTTATTCTTTTCCCTACAGAAATGTGTCCTTGGTGTGATTACTATTGTAAATCTCCGGGGAGCTCTTCTTAAATTTAGAGATCTGCCCACTATGTGGAGGGTCAGCAGAATGGATACACTTATCTGGTTTGTTACCATGTTGTCCTCTGCTCTGATAAGCACTGAAATAGGCCTGCTTATTGGGGTTTGTTTTTCTATGTTTTGTGTTATCCTCCGAACTCAGAAGCCCATGGTTTCATTGCTCGGCCTGGTGGAAGAGTCTGAAATCTTTGAATCCCTGTCTGCTTACAAGAACCTTCAGACCCAGCCAGGCATTAAGATTGTCCGCTTTATAGCCCCTCTCTACTACATAAACAAAGAATGCTTTAAATCTGCTTTGTATAAAAATACTGTAAACCCAGTTTTGGTAAAGGCAGCTCAGAAGAAGTTAGCCAAGAGAAAGCTCAAAGAGCAAAGAGTGACACTCAGTGGAATCCAGGATGATGCTTCAGTGCAACTTTCCCATGATCCTTTGGAACTGCATACTGTAGTGATTGACTGTAGTGCGATACAATTTTTAGATACAGCAGGGATCCATACACTGAAAGAAGTTCGCAGAGATTATGAAGCCATTGGCATTCAGGTTCTGCTGGCTCAGTGCAATCCATCTGTGAGGGAGTCCCTGATCCAAGGACAATATTGCAGAGAAGAAGAACAAAACCTTCTCTTCTACAGCGTATATGACGCAGTGGGTTTTGCAGTAGAGTCTCAGAACCAGAAAGGAACATGTGTTCTCAATGGTCTGTCTTTCCAGTGATTGAGAAAGCAGATGAAAAGAGGAATGTCTCATCAATAGGTTAAAATTCCAAATATGCAGTGTTTTTCTTCTTTGGAAGGTTATTGCCTTTTCATATTTGCAGATGCAGCAAAGCTTATAATAGGGCAGAATTAAAAAAGAAAATGTGGTTTCAAGCTTTCATGCATCTTTGAGGTATTCTTGGGATGTTATAACCAGTGAATTGAGTTGTAAAGTTCCCCCAAACATAATTACCACCTTGTTTTAGGGCCTACATTTGGACTTTTCAACCTCCAAGAGGTAAAGGAGTAAAGCTGGAGAATCACTGGAGCCTTTGCCTGACTGGAAAGGGAGAGAAAGGAGGCGGGGAGTATGTTGCACTTGCGTCTCTTGTATCAGTAGGTTAAGAGGCTTTTGGAAGGTGATGTCCTAACAAGTTAGTTGTATGTTTCTCTACCCCCAGTCCTTGCTCCCCAGACAGCAGTAAGGCTCTTGTGTTTTGAGTAGGAAATCACTCCATTGCTCTACTCAAGACAGGGAACTATGGACACAGTCTGATGGCTGGCACGTTTGTGACACCTGTATCACAACCAGCCTGCCAGTAAAAGCACCATTTATGATAAAGTAGATGTGACAGTTATAATTTTTCTAAGGCAAGTAATCAGAAAATACAATGGCAGTCCTCTCTCTTTTCGTGATCATTGTTTGTTCTTGTTTCTGAGATAAGCACCATCACCGTTATGATGTTTTAGCTGTCAGTTATCTTACTGTGTTTTCCCATGGAATCTGCCCTAAACTGACATTTCTGCTATCAGTGACAGTTATCAAAGCAGGATGCTGACTCAGTAATTTTGAACAGCCCTTTAAATAAGCTTGAGGCAAATTATTAAGGACATTCTGTAAAGAAGAAATGGTTACATTTCCTGTAAGAATTAGTTTACCAGGCAGTAAGTTGTACGCACTCCAACCTTTGCCACTTCCCATGGTATTTTAATAAGGATCTTTGACAACTGACAGGCTTTCTCATCTAGAAGCTGCTCTTCATGGGGAAAAAATGCACAAAAGTCATAAAGTACTTCCAAAAAGACATCAACAATTTTTAGGTGTCTTAGTGAAAACAATGCTGGTACATAAAGTCGTGCACCCTATTAATGTACAGTAAATGATGATAAGGACAGATTTTAACTCTTCATGTTGCCTAGAACTGTTATTAAGAAGATTTTAGAAACATCACATTCCTAAAATCAAAGTTCTGTGGGTGTACTTATGGTAGTTGGCAATGGGTTGTGTCTTTGACAAATAAGAATATCGGACCTTGAAAACTTACAGTTCCATATGTGGACTTTGGCAGGAAAAAAAAATTCTCCAAAGAATAAAGGACTAATTTATTAAAGAGTAAAACATCTAGCCAGGTCTTTTAAAACAAACAAAATAATGATTGGCAACAAACTCATTTTTAAAGCTTGTTCTAAGCAACTTTAAATATGACAACCTCTAAATGTAAGGTATATTACATACATACATATTTAATATATGTGTATATTGCCTTTTGTTACCTCTGTAAACTACTAGTGTTGCTTTTCTATTGGTAGATCTCTCCCATTTGCTTACATGGAAAATACCTATCTTATTCCAACAAAACTTTCTGGATTTCTAACTTCTAGATAATTGATGTTATGATTATATGTAATATTGTCCTGAATTCTGACATCCTCTTACTATTTAGGCCTAGAATTTTAGAATTTCAAAAATATCAATGCTGCTTATATTTGTGATTTTTAGTTTGTTTCTAATGTTTGCTGTTTTTCATTGAGTCTTAGGATTATTAGTTATAAAACCACAGTGTCTTGGTTTTCACCCCTTTCCTTTTCCCCAAACAAGGCTTGAGTTGACACTACTGTGGATGTCTAATAACTGACAGGGTAATAAGTGCATGTTTAAGACAACTCTACAGTTTCTGCAACATCAAAATAGCAAAAGAATTTCAGGCCAGTCAGTATTTGGAAAATTTCTTGGATGGATAACAAGATTTGCCCTTTACCTGACATTTCCATTGTAGCTATCCTACTCAAATGAGATTCTGCTTTTAGTAGCCATTTGTAAAAACTTTTTGTTTTTTGAGACAGAGTCTCTCTGTATAGTTCAGGCTGGCCTTGAACTTGCAGCAATTGTCCTACTTTAGCCTCCCATGTGCTGGGATTGTAGGCGTGTACCACCACACCCAGCTTGTAAAAACATTTTAAAGTTTCAATAGAATTTACCTTTCATCCTTTCTACTTGAATTGCATTCTGTCTCTATTTGCACTTTTACTTTTGAGGTGTGTATATGTCTGTGTGGTACTGGGCATTGAACCCAGTACTTTGCACATGCTTGGCAAGCTTTCTCCTACTGAGCTACATCCTCATCCTTTGAGACAGGGCCCCACAGGATTGCCCAGGCTGGCCTCAAATTTGTGAATCCATGTTAGCTTACCAAGTAGCTGGAAATACAGTGCATCTTTTGGTATCTCAGGTATATGCCATCACACTTAGCTTTTAAAATTTTTTGATTGTTAATAATTTAAAGCAATCAAACCTTTAAAATCAGATTTGATGCCACCACCAAAATCAATGTTTTTGTTTGCTTTCTTGATGCTTTAAACACTATATTGATACAAGAACATCTTGCTTATTGTAAAGGTGAAAGTCTGAATGAAGCATTTTCTTACTGGTTATTTGATAAATATACAGAATTCAGAAGGTTTTAAAATGGTTTTCATTTAATTGAAATGTAATGTGTACTCTCTTGATAGTTAAAGCTCTTTTACAAACTTATTTTTAAACTTGTTACTTTGTTACAACAGGAGGGGTTGAGCAAGCCAGTGCAGTTCGGTGTGTGCAAGGAAAACATGGTAGAAGAGGGAAAGGAATAGATCATTGTAAAGACTATCTGGTCAGTGAAGGGAGAAAAGAAAGGGATCTGGATGAATTGGAACCAATTCCTGGCTCCACAGCAGTGAGATCAGCATTAGGAAGCAAATCTCTGTGAGCACATTTATGTTTCCAGAAAGCAAGAGTCACAGATTCACCAAAGGTGAAAGCTGAGAAGCACTTGGTCAGGTTGTGGCAAAAGCCAGGGTTGCCCTGCTTTAGACTAAGGGGTATTCCCTAAATTTCAATTGATCTTTTGTAAGGAAAACAAGGTATGATTTAGATAGTTGACTTAGCTTTTAAATAGCAACCATTGTTATCAAAATTGGTTATAAAATTTACAGAGTGGTAAATGGTGAATTTTAAAAATGTATGGGAGTATTAGGTGTATTCATTAGCATATTCTAACGCTGATAACTACACTTTAACAAGACCAGTAAATCTCCAGGGTTTTTCTCTTAGTGATTTTTCATTTACGAGCACATTGTCAAAGTTAGGCTTTTTTTTTTTTTTGTACCGGGAATCAAACTCATGACCTCACGCTTACCAGGCAGGCGCTTAAGCCACTGAGCTAAACCCCCAGCCCGTCAAAGTTAGACTTGATCTTAATATAAAAGTAAGAAAAAGGGATACATGCATTTCTTGGAAACTTAAGCTGAGTCTCTGAGTTGCAATAATAAACTCAAGGTCTGCGACCCTTGTTGTTTCTGTGTTAGTAGAACTGTAGGTTCTTTGCATCAACACAGATGTTACCTAAGGTAATTCTGAGGACCCTTCCAGGAGTCAGGTACCAAATATATAATGTGCTGGGGCCCTGAAGGAGGTGCTTGGTAGAGTATTGAACCGAAGGCTGAGCAAGAGGCAGAGATGCTCTGGGTCAGTTTAGGGAAAGAAAAGTTCCACCGTCTAATGATAAAAATCCAATGATAGGATTTAGATTTTGTGTAACTTTTCTGTTAGTGTTTTCCTTTACTTAAATTTTGACTTACTCTAGTGACGCGTTATTTAAAATGGAGCTTAACAACTGTAAAAAGGATGAAATGAGATCTAGAAGCCTATTAGTCCTTGAACTAATTTGCCCCCCTCCTGTTGTATAATGTTTTTAGATAATCATGAATCAAATTTAGGTGCTCATTATACAAATCATAATGGAACAGCACAAATAATATACAGTACCATCTGCTTTGTTATTATGGCCTATGTATTAAAGTACAATACTATGGAAATACTGTAATTTTTTAAGGTTTTAAAAAATTAGTAACAGGAATGGAGAATTTAAGTGTAGGAATGAGGAAGATTTATTTTTATAAGATAATTTTTATCCTGACAAAGACTTTTTTAAAAAATTTTTTTACTTAACAGCTTAAATTTTAAGCATATTAAATATATTAGAGAAAAGGCATTATACTAAAATAGTAGATTCTTTGGTATGTATTTTATTTTTTAACTTAGTATACAATAAGAAGAATAATACTGAATTCCGAAGACTGTATAACAACAATCAACAAATACCTTTATTAAAGATGTTATTTATATCATGTCTGCAGATCAGCCACCAAGATTCGGTCTGAAAGTTTAATAAACCTACTTTGGGGAAGTTCTCTTCCCTACTGTATTGTGTATCCCTAAAATAAGATACTTGGAAGCAAGTAGCTCTTGTTTGAAAGGGAGTGCCTCGCTGTTAATCATAAAACATTGCTTGACTACTGTATTGGACAAGGTTGAGTTGTTGGAACATTACAGTCTATTGAAGGGAAGTTGCTGAACAATTTTGGTGGGGGGGTCCAGAAAGGTATGATTTTGACAATTATGTAAGTGCCCATATATGTGTTGATATCTTATTATCTGCTAATAAATTGTTACTCTAATAAAATGTTACTGTCTAAATTTATCTTAGTGGGAGGTGCTAAGAAACACATGTAGGCACCATGAGCTTTAAAATACCATCTCTTTGCATCTGGAGAGTGATTCATGCATTTTTTTCAGTCACAACAAAGGTATTTGTCACCATAGAAAGACATAAGGAGACCCAGTTCTTTTTCTTTGGGAACTCAGTGTTTCCCACGGAGAAAAGGGCAGCAGACTAAACTGCTCAAGAACCCTTCCGGGTTCTCATACTGCATGACTCCTATTTTATAACAGGCTAGAATCACAAAATCTAAATCTGGCTCATGTTTTACAGCTGACCTAATTCTGAATTGAACAAGTGATCTTTAAGCCTTTTTTTCTCAACGGTGGACTAAAGTTAACACCTTATGATGACTAAGTGGGAGGAACCACATTTCTAGCTGAAGCACATTGCATGAGAACAGTTTATACCACTGCCCTCCCTATGGGAGGCGTCTCCTTTATGCCTCTCAGCTTGAAAAAAGAAACTGGGCAAGGGGCTCAGGACAGGATTTAGTCCTCTTGGGCATTTTGCCCTCATCCTACTGTCTGATGATAAAGGAGTTAGACTGAATAGCCTTAACACTGTGGACCCTCTTTGGCTGCACACAGAGGCTGGTACGTAGGTAGCTATTTAGGTTCAGGGGACTGAACCCAGAATCCTTGGACTGAGCTGTGTCCCAGCCTTTTTTGTTTTGTTTTTTAATTTTGAGACAAGGTCTAAATAACCCAGATTGAGTTGAACATCCAGTTCTTCTGCCCCTGCAGAGATGACACCTGTATGTCCTGCCATACCTGGCCAGCACCTGTCATCCTGAGTCCTGGGAATTGCACTCACAGTCATTCTCTTAGTATATCCTTCAGCCACCTGGGAGGGCTTTGCTTCCTCATCTAGTTGAAAATATGAGTCTTCTAAGCCCTGCGTGGTGGCACACACTTGTAATTCCTGCACTTGGGAGCCTGAGGCATGAGGATCCTTGCGAGTTTGAGACCACCCTGAGCTACAAAGTGAGCTCAAGGCCAGCCTGAACTACATAGTAAGACCCTGTCTCAAAAAGACAAAAAAAAAAAAAAAAAGCTCTCGGAGAAATACACATGTAAATATGCACATAACAGTAAAATGGTTTGTAAACCTCCACCCCTTATCTTGAACATACCTTGCACTGTAAACTCCACATCCATATTAGACTGACCTTGAATTCACTACATAGCTGAGGTTGGCCTTAAAATCATCCTGCCTCAGTCTCCCAAGTGCTAAAATTATAGGTATGTGCTGCTACGCCCCTCTTCACATATGTGACTTTAATTACCCTATGCTAACAGCAGCTAAAAAAGATTTCTAGCCTGATCTTTTCTAGTATACCTGCCAGTATCTGCTATACATAAATTACCAAAGCTGTTTTTGGACAGCTCAACTTGGATGCCTAGACATATAAAACAGGTTTCACAAACTTGTCTTCCCTTCCATTGTTTTGGGTTTTGGGCTCGGGGCATTGAACCTAGGACCTTGTGTATGCTAGATAAGCACTTTACCTCTGTTTTGATGATAGCATGAGCCAACCACTTAAGCTAAAAACTTGGATACTAAGAATCTCCTTTTCAACTGCCATACCAAATCCATTTACTTTGTAAATGCTGTCAGTTCATCCTGCCCTCCATTTTCATTATTTCTCTTCGGGACTGTGCCGCATTCTAGCTACTTCATCTGCTTCTCAATGTAGCGTCTATACTAGCTATCAATGATTGTACTAAAAAACTTGACTCTTGCTACTTGTCAGTAGTTCTCAAGTGTTTGCAGGATAAATTCAGTTATTCGTCTAAATTATTCAACTAGCCAGCAAGACCCTAAAAACTGCCCTTGTTTACATCTCTAGTCTCATGTCCTGCTACATGACTGACCTTTGCTTGACATTCCAACTGCTGACATTAGGTGTTCCCAAATGGGCCATTTATTGAAGACACCGGGCTTTTATACCATTCTGTCAGGAGTTGCTCCCCAGCTTCACCTGCCTAACTCTCTAGTCTTTGCAAATATTTATCAAACATCTTGCTCTTGGTAACATTTCCTAAACAATTATTTTTCTCTCATTCAAGGGCGCCTTTTGGCTCCAATACTGTAACCCTATAGAGTCCACCCATATTCACTAACATGAAGTTTACCTCTCATTTTTCTTCCTCATTTATCTACTCTACTACCTGAGCTTTCTGAGGCTTGGGCCATGTACTTCATACTCAGGGCTCCCAGCAGGCTGGCTGTAGTATAAGCTCCAAGAAGTTATTAATGTAAACATGAATATGTCTGGTGGATAGTTATTTCTCTAACACTGTTTCATTCCACAGCATATTTATATGTCCAGACTCAATTACCTGTGATATCACTAGATTAGGAAAAATCACTAGTGAAGAGATATGTAATGAGGTAGATAAGATGGTCTGAGGTTCAGTTAGTTCTAGGTAGTTGTTTGAATAAGTCTCACCTCCGTATCTCTTCCCAGTTTGCTTGTCTTCCCTCTTGTCCACTACAGATAAATGACAAGTGACTTGCCCATAAGGGTTTTTCTCTGGTCATCTAAACTAGTCTCCTTTAGGTAGCCCATCTTTGCCCTCTGGTGGTCAGATTATGCTACCATGTTTCACTTGAAAGAGTCATGGCCTTAGGTAGCATGAACAGTTAAGTCTATCAGATTGGAATTAAGTTTTTTGAGCCTGTTTGTGCTTTTGTATTATGATTTGCTAGAAACATTAAATGAAATGGTGCTTGACATATAATAAGAAATCAATAAATATGAGTTTTCTTCCTGTTGAACAAAAGGACCCTTAGTTAACAAAGAAAACTCTTACAGCCAGGGATTTAGCTCAGGGGCACAAGCACCTTCCTGGCATACACAAGGTCCTAGTTTGATCCTGGTACCAAAAAGAGCAGAGAAAAGAGGAAAGGAGAGGAGAGGAGAGGAGAGGAGAGGAGAGAAGAGAAGAGAAGAGAAGAGAAGAGAAGAGAAGAGAAGAGAAGAGAAGAGAAGAGTCTTACAGTTATCATCTGGAATACTCAACACCTCAAGATCTGTTAATGGAATAAAGGCAGGTAAGGCAGGTCTCTGTAAATGGTACTGATTAAGTTTTAAAAAGGGATGCCCAATAATGACAACAGCAGTTAAAGAACACTTACTCTGTGCTAGGTGCATCTTTTAATCTTCCTGAGAACACAATTAAGGTTCCTAGTTATACATTAGCCTAGTTGTATAATGGAAAGTATTAGTCATCAGGGGCAAAAATGTTGCTCATGTGGCACAATTCAAAAAGTACGGAGCCAGCCTACGTGCCCATCAACAGATGAATGGATAAAGAAAATGTGGCATACACACACACACAAAATGGAGTATTAGTCAACCATAAAGAACAAAATTGTGTCATTTGTGGGATAATGGATAGAACTGGAGATTGTTGTTAAATAAAATAAGCTAGACATAGAAAGACAAATATCCTGTGTTTTTAAAAAGGCATAAAAGTAGAAAGGAAACTATTATTATATAAAAGGAAAGGAACAAGAGTGGGAGGAAGAGGTTTAAAGAAAGGTAATATGAGAGTAAATTATCAAAATGTCAAGATATGTCATATGCAGGCCAAGCCTGGTAATGCATACCTGTGAACCCCGCACTCAGGAGGCTCAAGTTCAAGGCCACTTTAGTCTACATACAGTTCAAGGCCAGTCTGAAATACATAGTAAGACCCTGTCCAAAAAGATATGCATGTGGGAAAATGCCACATTAAAATACATTTTGTATTTTGTAAGTTTAATAGCCACTGATAAAATATTTTTAAAAAGAAAGAAATGAGTTTGGCACTCAAATGCTTGGAAGACCAGAGATACAGGGAAAAGCCCCAGAGGGCCTTATAAGGAGTACAGGCCAAGAAGAGGTAATATCAGCCTCTTTAATTTAAAAAGCAAAGTTCTAAACTAAACCCCGAATGTCCAAAAGAGTAAAAGGTTTAGTTGATGTAAACTAAATTGCAAAAGCTTTCTGTTTTGGATATGGTTTTTACTCCCAGATCTAATTCATGGTGTTAAATGAGTCATTAAATTCTTTTTTTTTTTCTTGAGGGAAAAACAGAAAGCAAATTTAAGGACATATTTACTAAACACCTCCTATATATGTGGTGCTTAGATACAACCTTTCTTTTTACTAATTTTCTGTATGTATCATTGGAGGCAAAAAAAAAAAAGATCTACAATGATTTTCTTGGTGGAAGGACACAGGTTTAACTCCATATAATAAATTCTTCATTATCAAAGAAGACAGTATAACCTAAATTGGAATTATATTCCAGGTGGCGATATACATGGAAAATTTTTGCAAGCCATTTTAAATCAAGTAAAATCTTACTCTATCCCCAAACCATTTTCTAGTTTTTTAATAAGGTACCTTATCATACTACAGCAATAAATGCACACCCATGTTTATAGTTTGTAATAGCTAAATCTTGGAAACAACCAAAATGCCCATTAACCAGTGAAAATGTTCAAATGGGAAGGGAAACTAGTGAGGAGAGAAGGGGAAAGGAAGGAAGGGAAAAGAAAAAATGAGAAAAGAAGGAAAAATAGAAACAAAGCTTTTGTAAACAAGGGATAGAGGGGTTAAAGGGAGGGCAGGGACATGGAGAAAAAAAGTTGTGTCATATACAGGTATAAATTCCTTATAATGAATGTTATTATAATTATAATATTATAATAATAATTATATTATAATGAATATATTATTATGTAGACCTAAAGTGTACCAATAAATTTAATTTTAAAAAGAATAAGGTGGCTTTGACGCAGTGTATGTGTGTATCAGTTCATACACAAATATTTATTAAACTGTCTAAAATATGCCCAGTACAGCACTACGTACCATAAAGGTTATCAAGACTGACTGGTCCTTGCTCTTATGAGCTTGCAGTCTAATTAAAGTGACACAGAATACTGAGAAAATATTTAAATGCTTGACTGAATGTTAGAGACAGAAAATCTCTAATACTGTGAGATGAGAGAAAAGAAAGAGTAGGTGATAGATTCTTCAAGAAAGTCTGGAAGAAAGAGGGCTCCAGTTAGTTCTTGAGGAATGCATAGAACCTAGCTTGATAAAGAGCAAGGCCAGGCATTCAGGCAAAGGCACAGCAGCAGAAAGGTACAGAGTGAAAGAATATAATGGCCTTTTCAGGGTGCAATAGGCACAGTGAATTGTGCCGAACAACAATGTCAGAAATACAGCTTGTAGTCAACTATCGAGGGCACTTAAACTCAGCTGAATAATCCAGGTTTTTTTTTTTAAGTAGTATAATATCACAAAACAAGATGGAACAAAGCCAATTGAGACAGTGTAGTGAAATTGGTACAGAATTTCACAGCAGGTTACTGGGATAACAGTAATAGGTACCATAGTATATCTCGTTTTCTTCACAGTAGCTGTTCTTTCAATCAGGTATAGCAAAATCAAAGGAAATATAGAACATTATAGAACTTACCAAAACAGAATATTGAATAGAGCAGTACCATTAATCAGAACAAAGCAAAACAGTGATAAAAATATTTGCCTTCAAAGTTGGTAGAAGGAAATCCTCCTTATTTGCTATATTGCATACAGTCAACCTCGCAAGAGACGCTCAGATCTCTGTCTCCCACTTGCTAATGGGGATCCCCCTACAGGGCAGGGGAGCAGGGAATATGGATGTTTGAATCTCAGCCTGTGTGCCGGTAAGCTCATAGCCGTTTACCAAGGAGGCGAGCTGTTGCTTGGTTTCCCAGCACCCTAAGTTCCAACATGGCACAGATTGCAGGAGACGCTGATGGTTCTTGCCCTAGGGTGGCCGTGGCTTGCCGGGGCCACAGCCACTTACTTACCAGGGCACCAAGCTCCAGTTTTTTATTTTTTAAGAACTACTATAGACACTTGGACAGGCTAAACGACATGATGACAAAACACCTAACAATATGTGCAGAATGGACTGCAAAAGAAAGGGGAAAAGATACATTATAAAGCTATTTTAGATTTCTGGGAAGATGGCAGAGTGGTAAGCAGCAACAAATCAACATCCCCAAGATCTGGAATCCAGACACCGAAAAATAACAATTTTGGAAAGAAAAGAAGGAGGGATGTGTATCCCAAGATCCAGGAAGAACCGGAAGGGAAAAATAGAGCCCATTTAGAAAGTGAAGAGACAGACCTCAATGCAGAAAAAAGAGGCATCTGCACTTTCTCCTTCTCTGCCAGACTCTGCATGACAGAGGAAGATCAAATCTATAGACACAGTGAAAGTGGGTGACTCTGGCTGCCTCCAGGAAGAAATGCACCAATGGGAAGGAGCAGTGAATGCTAGGTGCTACAGCATCTGATGAGTAACTGCCAGGTTCCCTGGAGAGGCTACTTGGGCAGATGCCATTTTAGTGAGAGGCCAAATGAACTTGGGAGCAGCCATGGGTTGGCTTCATGTCAGGGCTCCCAGTTTTGAAACCACTGGGATGTCCAGGCACCACAGGAGATGTCCAGGCTCAGGCAGCCATGGTCAAGCTGGCAAAAGACACCTACAGTGTTGTAGGCTGGAAAACTCAGGCCCCAAACCCACACCAAAGGACAGAATCAGCCTGTACTTTTGTGGAGTAGCAAGGACCAGAACTGGCACCTCACCCTGCTCCTACTGCAGGCTTCCTGGGATCATCCAGCATAGTAGATCTGGGCTCTGTCTACCTCCTTTCTCTACCTGTGACAGTAGAGTCACACCCAGAATAGGACACTATCACAAACTGTGTGCCTTAGAAGATAACCACAGACTTAAAATCACAAATTTCCTTTGTGTTATTGTTGTTGTTGATTTGCCTTTTTTCCTTTTTTTTTTCATGAGTTGTTTTTTAGTTTTTGTATTTTGTTGGGGGATTTTTGCTTTTTTGTTTGTTTTGTTTTGTTTTGTTTTTCTTTCTTTCTTTTCTCTTCTCTTCACCAGGCCTCCAAAACTAGGGTAATCTTTTTTTTGCTTTCAGCCTTTCTTTTAATCTTTCTCTTCTTTTATTTCTCTGAGTTTTTCTCTTATCCCTTTTAAATATTCTCCCCTGAGGGTAAAATCAATCTATTGAGTGGATATTTACTGTACATACTTTTCTGATTTGTATTAGATTTTGTTATGTAACTGTAAATCCGTACATGTGGTTAAAGATGACAAGTTAACAGTTACCAGACTGTCACTTTCTAGACTGTACTTGGTGCTATTATTACTGATTGTACTACTTCAGCCAAACTGACAGCTGTTATCAGTTGTTCTTCTGTGTATGTCAATACTGAGATTGTTCGAGGGCCATAAATAATGCCACAGTCCAGTATCAAAGAACTAGGTGCTAGGCCAAACAAGCAGCAACCTCTTACAAACTGAAGAGCCAGGATCTTGCAATACTCAAAAGCCAAGAGCCAGCCATGCCTAGAAGTCATCTTTGAAAAGTCATCATTACCTAGAGAGGTCTCAATACTAGTAACAAAGCTATCCACCATAAACAATTTACAGGTATCAACATAGAAAACAAATTTTAAAAAATAAATGAGAAAACATGGAAGCAAGATACAATTTCAGACCTGAGCTCACCAAAGGCAAATCCATGGAGCACTGAGGTAGAAGAAATCAAAAGCCACTCATCTGAACTTTCTGAAATGGCAGCACTGGGAGTAACAGAGCAGATAAATGAGTCACTAGAAAAAAAAATCAGAAATAATTACTCAAAAAACTAAAGAGATACCATAATGAAGTACATGATTAGTCCATCTCATGCAGATACAGATTTTTTAAAAATAAAGGAGTTTAGGAAAGTGATAGAAACCATGAATGCCAAACATAAGAAAGAACTGGATTCCATAAAACGAATTCAAGCAGATATCTAAGAGATTTAAAATTCTATTGAAAGTATACACAGCAGAATCAACTAGTGTGGAGATAGAATATCAGATTTAGAAAACAGGTTTGTGCTTAGTAATCATCAAATGAAAGACTTATTAAAAATAGCAAAATCTGACGGCTTGCAAAAAGGGATAACATAAGATTAATCAGAATCAATGAAAAATCAAATGGCACAAAGGACATTTTTTTAAAAGGTTGTTCACATAAGTAATAGAAAATTTCCCAACCATGGAAAGAGATTTGATATACATATAAGTGAGGCATATAGAAGTCCTGTTAACCATGATCAAAATACAACTACACAAGGAATGTAATAGCCAAGATTCCAGAACTTCAGCATAAGAATAGAATATTAAAAGTTATTAGAGAAAAGAAATAAATCACCCATAAAGGAAAACCCAACAAAATCACAGTGGATTTTTCAACACAAACCCATAAAGTCAAGGATAGCTTTGATATGAAGTGTTTCAAGCCCTAAAAGAAAACAACCTCTAATCCTGCAAAACTATCTTTCCAAATTGATGGAGAAATAAAATACTTCCATGATGAAGAACACCTGAAGAAATTCATGACCATTACACTAGCAATCCAAAAAGTTCTGAAGCCTATTCTAAAAAAAGACAAAGAAGACAACAATTCCATGAATTCCAATAGAATGAACCTACCAGGTATGGCAAGCAGTTAAACAGTGAGGAAAAAAGGGGAAACAACAGGAAAATAATAAGACAAGCATAAGTCAATATACACCAGTTATAATCATTAATGTGAATGGTCTCAACTCAACAATTAAGAGAAATAGATTCACAGAATGGATCAAGAAACAAGATCCAACAGTATGCTGCATACAAGAAACATTAGCTCAAAAAGAAATTCATAGGTTGAAAACCAAAGGATGGGAAACAAAACTGAATGCAACAGGAACCCAGAAAATGCAGAGATAGCTGCTCTATTTGCAGACAAAGTAGATTTCAAGCCAAAACTGATCAGAAAAGACAAAGAAGGTCATTACATACTTGTTGAGAGAACAATCCAAGAGGCAGAAGTAACAATCATAAATGCATAGGCACCAAATACTGATATACCCCACTATATAAAATAAACACTAATAGACATAAAAAATCAGATAAGCACTAATACAGTTGTAATTGGGGCCCTCCTTACCCTACTGTTACAAATAGATCAATTAGACAAGTATCAACAAAGAAATATTAGAGCTGAAACAAACCTTTGAACAAATGGACCTAGTAGATATGTACAGAGTATTCCACCTGCATTCTTCTCAGCAATGCATGGGACTTTCTCCAAAACAGATCACATAAAGGTCACAGAATATGCTTAAGTAAATGCAAAAGAATTGAAATTATACCATGCATATTATCAGGTCATACTGCAATGGAAATTAAAAAACACCCTCTTGAACAACCAATGAGTCACAGATGAAATTAAAGAAGGAATTAGACAGTTTCTACAATTAAATGCTCATGCCACTGCAACATACTGGAACTTATGGGATGCGATGAAAGCAGCCCCACCAGGGAAATTTATAACAGTGAATTCCCACATCAGAAAAACACAGTGAGTTCAAATAATAGCCTCATATTGAACCTCATATTTCTAAAACAAAAAGAGCTAAACCCAAAGTGCACATGAGGGAGGAAATTGTAGGAGACAATTTGAGTGAGTTCTCCTGAATGCAGAATAATTGCTGCAATTTTGATTATATTGAGACATTTCCATATACTGATATGTACAGAGCTGATTATCGTATTCCCTTCTCTCTTTAACTGGCTCTAAACATTGCAAATAAGACTAGATGAGGTACTGGTATGTAACCTCTAAGGCCATCAGACAGTCTCCTGTTTCCTTGCATAGTGCTCTCTGTAAAAGATAAGAGCACAGTGGGATGGCAGAGCCAGTCAACTCAAGGAATGTCAATTGTGTGTAAGCCTCAAAATAAAGAGGATATGAGTCCTCAGGGTACAAAAATTTACATATCAGAAACTGAAGCAACAGCATCCAAAAACAAGTAAATTGCTACCTTAACTGAATTATGCAGATTGATCCTTCTGCATGTCATTCTCTCTACATTTTGCAAAGATGCTTTTCTCCCTACCTGGCTAGCCAGCTCAAGTTACTCACATAGTTCTTCCCATCCTCACTGTCACTCATCCTTGAGCCACTCCCTTCTTCACAAGATAATAAATTCTGGGGGAGGGCTTGGATCACAGCCTTTGTCCACATATCCTCACAGGGATTGGATTTAGGACCCCTGGCTGTCCTTAATTTTGAATATGTCTTGGTGTCTTTGCTCTTGCTGTGGGTTGCATTGGAGGTGACAGATTGGAATTAACTTGCCAGGGTTCCAATAATGTTTCAATTGGGTTATAAATAAAACTTTTTAGATTGTGAGGAAGATAGAAAAAGAGATTGCAATACTTGGATTACCATACTCAATATTTGGGATTACAATAGGAAATTATAATAATCAGAGCAGAAATTAATACAATTGAGATTAAGAAAACAATACAAAGAATGAATCAAAGGTTTGATTCTTTGAAAGATTAAATGAAATAGACAAACCCTTAGCCAATCTTATAAAAGGAAAAAAAGAAAAGAAAAGGTAAGACCCAAATCCATGCAATTAAGAATGAAAAGAGTGATGTCACAATGAATCCTGCAGAAATCTAGAAGATCATCAATACCTACTTTGAGAATCTGTACTCTAACAGCATGGAAAACTCAAAAGAAATGGACAGATTCCTAGATACATATAAATTATGAGAGGTGAACAAGAAGATATAAAAATTCTAAAAAATCTAATATCAGTCAATGAAACTAAAGAAGTAATATAAAAAATAACTGCCAACAAAGAAAATCTCAGGCTCTGATGGACTTACTTCTGAATTCTACAAGAATTTTAGAGAAGATCTAATGCCACTACTCCACAAACTCTTCAGTGAAACTAAAGGGGAGCAATACCCCAAGCTCATTCCTGGAAGTAAGAAATATCCTGATACCAAACTAGGGAAAGATCCAACCAAAAAAAAAAAAAAGGGAACCATAGGCCAATCTCCTTAATGAACATTGATGCAAAAATCCTCAATAAGGTACCAAAAAACAGAATGTAAGAAATCATCAAGAAGATTATATACCTTGAACAAGTAGGGTTCATACTAGGGATATATGGTTAGCTCAGAATCTGTAAATTAATAAATGTAATACATCACATTAATGGAACAAAGGACAAAAACTACATTTTCATCTAATAAGACTCAGAAAAAGCATTTTACTAAGTCCAACACCCATTTGTGATATTAAAGAACCCTACAGAAAATTGGAATAGGCCTTTATCTCAATCTGATAAAAACACCAATGACAAAGCAACAACCAACATCGTACTAAATGGTGAAAAACTGAAAGCTTGGGCCAGGGATTTAGCTCAGTGGCTTAAGTGCCTGCCTGGCAAGCACAAAGTTGTGAGTTCAATCCCTGGTACCAAAAAAAAAAAAAAAAAAAGAAAAGAAAAGAAAAGAAAAGAAAAGAAAAACTGAAAGCTTTCACTCTAAAATCAGAAACAAGACAAAGATGCCCACTATTACCACTCCTGTAGAATATACTTTTGGGAACATTAGCCAGAGCAATTAAACAAGAGAAACAAATAAAAGGAATATGGATAGAAAAGGAAACAGTTAAATGATCATTAGCTGATGATGTGACACTTGTGGCAGATTAACTAATTGTAACCACTTGTAACACCCAGCTGAACTGAGTCAGCATGGTTCCGGATGTGGAAGGACCATTTGAGGATTGCTGCCAACAGCAAAAAAGGAGACCTGGAGGGTAAGATGGTATCTGTTGATTCTGTCATGCTGGTTTTCCCGACATGAACTCAGCTGTTATCATCATCAGAGGAGCTTGGGTCCTCACTGTTGCTGAGGATGGCTGTGGTTCTTTTCAGGGAAGTTCTGGTTCTTACCTTGAGCAATGCTTCCTGCCTTCACTGCAGTTCTCTCAGCCTGGTGGCATAGATCCTTGAGCCTACTGGCACAGACCTTCTAGATTCTACACTGACCTACAAGTCTTCCCAGTGCAGATCTTAGATACAGATTTGCAAAAGACATTGTCATTGCTTCCAGGCCTCCAGTTGGACTCGTGGAGAACACTGCCATGGGCTCTAGGTCTCCAGCTGGACTCATGCAGGACATTGTCATGGGAACTAGGCCCTCAGTTGGATTCTTTGGGTTTCTAGTGTATGGATAGATCTGTTACATCCTTCTGCATTTGACTTTTTGGGTGATTATTATAAAATAATCCTAGAAATTATGTGTTCTGTATTAAATCTATCCCTTGCAAATCCTGACTACAACAATACTCTACATAAAATACCCCCAAAATTCCACCAAAATGGTCCTAGAATTAATAGCCAAATTTAATAGTATAACAGGACACAAAGTCAATACTCAAAAATCAATGGCTATCTTGAACAAGAATAACAAACTCACTGAGAGAGAAACTAGGGAGACCACACCTTTCACAATGACATCAAGAAAAATGTAATATTTAGGAATAGAGCTAGCAAAGGAAGAGAAAGCACTACACATGAAAAACTACTCTGAAAAAGGAAATCGAAGAAGATACCAGAAAGATATGCCCTGTTCTTGGATAGGCAGAATCAATGTAATGAAAGTGGCCATACTTCTGAAACTGTTGTATGGATTTAACATAATCACAGTAAAAATACCAATAGCATACCTCACAAAACTGGAGAAACCAATCTGAAACTCACATGGAACAGAAAAGACCTAGAATAGCAAAAGGAATTCTGGGCAACAAAGGCAAGAGACAGGGCATCCCTGCTTGAAGTTATAGAACAGAGATACTCTTTTTTTTTTTTTTAACAGAGATACTCTTTTTTTTTTATTTTAAAGAGAATAAAACAAAACAGAACACAACAAAGCAAATCAGAACAGGAAAATGCAAGCAACAAGACAACCGGACATCAGCAGTAGCTACAATAAGGTCTCTTTTCTTCGAAACAGTTGAGCATACCTTTACACACAATAACATCAAACATAACAAAATACTATAAAACCACTCAAATGAATGAAAGCATTACAGACTTCAAAACCAAATAATAGGAAATGAAGAATGGCTGCTATAATATCTCATTTTCTTCAAAAAAATTGTCTATACCATCACACATAACAAAATAAAACACAACAGGATAGAACCCATCAAAACAGAAAAACAAAAGCATGGTAGGACTTCACAACAAAATGATAGTAAATCATCACTGGCAACCATAATGTCTTGTTTTCTTCAAAATAGCTGTTCATACCATCACACATAATAAAATCAAACAAAACAGAATAAAAAACAATCAAACCAATGAATGAAAGCATTGTAAGATTTCAAAGCAATATAATAGGAAACCATGATTACCATAATATATCCAATTATATTCAAAATAGCTACCCCTGCCATGTGATAGCATAAAATCTAACAAAACAAGACAGAACAAAGCCAAACCTAATAAAACTATGTAAACAATGCAAGAGTTCAAGATAAGACAATAAGAAACAGACAGTAGTTTCCACCTTTCCCTCCCAGGTGTTTCCTCCCTTTGCTCTTACATTAACTATTTTGCTTTGGGATCCCATTAACTCCTTCTATTTTTTATGCTAGGGTTCACGCGTATGAGTTTGAACTTCTTTGGCCATGGACATGATCTCCAGTTGTGTCCATTTATCTACAGGAGTCTTTATAGCTGGGTAGCTTTCCACTGCATGGAAATACAATATCTTTCTTAACCATTCTGCAGTTGATGGGCAAGTTCCTCTTGCTTTTTTTTTTTTTGTCTCCTGTCATATAGAACAATTGTTTTCTCTCATTTGATTTTGATTTTCAGTCTATGAATTTCCTTTCCAGTTCAATGTGTTTCTTGTATATAGTATATCGATGGTTCTTGTCTCTTGATCTACTCTATCTGCGTTTCTTTTCATTGCTGACCTGAGACCATATACATTAATGGTTACAACCAGCATACATTGATTTGTCTCTACCCTGCTATCCTCTTGTTGTAGCCCCTCCACTTTTCCCCTTCATTCAGTTTCCTCTCTTGTTTGGTGATCCTCTTCTGCTGCTGTTCCTGGAACCATGGTCATCTTTATCTCTCTCTAGAATATTCTTTAGCACTTTCTGTAGGGTTGGTTTGGCACTCATGAATTCCTTCAGTTGTTATCATGGAAGCATCTTATTTTTCCATCAGTTTTGAAAGATAGTTTTGCTGGGCAGATCAATCTGGGTTGGAAGTTGTTTTCTTTCAGGGTTTGAAACACTTCACTCCAACCTCTTCTTGACTTGACGGTTTGTGTTGCTAAGTCTGCTGTGATTCTGATTGGTTTTCCTTTATAGGTGATCTGTCTCTTTTTTCTAACAGCTTTTAATATTCTGTTCTTGTACTGAATTTCTGGGATCTTGATTATTATATGTCTGGGTGTAGATTTACTTTGGTTATGGCCAGTTGGAGTCCTATATGCCTCACTTATCTGCATGCCAGATCCATTTCCCATGTTTGGGAAGTTTTCTTCTATTACTGCTGTGAATATCCTTTTAATTTCATTTGTGTTGACCCCTGTTTCTTCACCAGTATCTATCACTTTTAAATTATGCTTTTTTGCCTCATTTTGCAGCCATTGAGTTGTTATTTCCTGATTCCACATTATTTTTAAGAGATCTTTCCTTTCACAATCACTAGCTGCAATCCTATCTTCAGAGTTTGAAAACCTACCTTCAGTCTCAAACAGTTTGGCCAGCTTTCAGTTGAATCTTTAATTTCCTGTATCTCTTTTTGAATCTGTTTCATGCATTGTAATTCCTTTCTACATTTATTCAAGGTTTTCATCATTTTCCCATGCTCTTTTTTTGTCTGTCTTCTTCTTTAGACATGCTGAACAATTCTTTCAGTATGTTTGTGATTTCTTCTTTTACCTGAGACATTATTTCTGATTTGACTGCTTTTACAATCTCATGAAGTTGTTCCTTTACTTCAGTTGCTATCCTCTCAGAAATTTCAGGTGTGTGACTTCCATTTTCTTCCATAACTGTATCTCCCAGACTTATTCTGTATGGGCTAGAGGTCTGTGTTTGCCTTTTGCTTCTTGGTCTTGACCTTCTCTTGGGTTCCTCTCAAGAAGCTGATTGTGGGGCCCTAGGCACTTCCCTTTGCCACCCCTTGGCAGTGTAGGGGGATGGGATGGACACCTGGGTTCCTCTAATTCCAGATTTACAGGGAGTTGGCGGGGCATGGAGCAGTCTTCTCCAGACCTAGGCAGCTACACTTTGGCTGATTATCAGCAGTGCATGAAGGTGGGGTTGTTTCTCTCAGCCTGTGTGTCTACACTGGGACTCCCATGATGCTGGCAGACACACAGGGGTGTGGTTTGTTTGATTCTGCTACTGGGTGATGGCTGCCTCAGGGAACCAAGGGCCTCCAATGGGGGCCTACAGATGCACAGGGCTTACCTGGCTGTGTGTCCCTGCTCCTGCTGGCTGGCTGCAGGAAGGAGCCTTCTGGTGGCAGCTCCCTGAAAGTCAAGGTGGATCTGCTGGTTCTCTCTGCCCATGATGGCCTCCTGCAGGATATGGCCTTTTGGTGGCAGTACACAGCAGGCAGAGGTGGATCTGTCTGTCTCTCTCGGCCTGCACTGGGTGTGCGGAGAAAGGGCCTTCTGGTGGCGGTGCCCAGCAGACAAAGGAAGATCTTTGGATCTTTTCTGTCTGTCTCTGCCCTTGCTGGGCACTCAGAGGAAAAAGTGTTTCAGTGGCAGTGCCTGGCGCAAGGTGGATCTTTGAATCTTCTTCTGGCTCTCTCTGCCCATGCTCAACAGAGCTACTCTTATACAAGCAGCATGGTACTGGGAAATAAAAATAGACCTGAAAATCAATGGAACAGCACAGAAAATGCAGAAAGAATTCCAAGCATACTCACACACTTTATCTTTGGCCAAGGAGCCAAATACCTTTGAAGGAAGGAAGATAGCCTCTTTAATAAATGGTGCTGGGAAAACTGGCTTTTGACATAGTGAAAATTGAACCATATCTCTCACCTTGCACTAAAATTGAAGTGAATGAAAGATCTAAATATTAAAACAGAAATATATCATCTGTTGGAAGATAAAATAAGTACAACTCTAGAAGACATAGGTGTAGGAGAAGACTTTATGAACAAAACTTGAATTGCACAAGAAATATTACAAATAACAACTGGAATCACATCAAATTAAAAAAACTTCTGCAGAACAAAAGAAACCACCAAGGGACTGCCTCACCTTTGCTGGAGCGCAAGAGCAGGATGCCCTCTGACCTAGACCCCTCACCTCCTGGACTTAGCATTGCTGTTGATCTCTCGGCTCCCACTCCTCCTCCCAGAACCTTGGACTACAGTGGATTAACCCTGCTGGGTTGATGGGAGACTCAGTAACCCCTCACTCAAACAGAAGACCTCAGCAGGCTCCCATAAGTGTGGTAAGTTTTCCTCTAAAATAGAGGTCTTCAGTGGGTAAATAGGAGCAGCAATGAAGTTCCCTCCAGCTGTACAACCTTGGTGAGCCTGGCAAGAATGTGGGTGATTCCCTCCTCCACAGAGAACATCAGGCAGATTGAGGAGTGTGCCAATAAGGCCTCCCCCAACCTGGAGAAAATTAAAAGTGCTTATGAAACACAGTAGAGTCTCAACCAAGAGAAACACTATAGACAGGGAGATCTGGTGGCCTGGAACAACCTGAAGACATAGTAACAGTGGGACCTAAGGGTTGACCTACATCAATACTTCTAGGCTAGTCAGCCCAACACACCCTGCAGAAGGAATTCAGGTGACTGGCTCTCCTCTTCATTGTGGTACCCAGCAATTGGACAAACATCAGCCACACAGTAGGATGCTAAGATTCACACTACCGACAGTTGAGACTGTTGGGATTAAAAGACTAAATATTACCCCAAAAGGTGAAAATGACAAAATGAAAAAAGCAAAATGCAATCTCAAACATCTAGTGCATCAGGAGCAAGTACAGGAGACATTGAAATAGAGGACTCTAAAAGTCATACACCAGAAATTTCTGAAAAGATAGCAAGTGAAATAAAGAAACAAATCCATGAGGCTATAAAGAAAATCAAATTAGAAATAGTTTCTCACGTAAAGACAGAAATAACAACCTTAGTAAAGGAGTTGCTCAGCATAGCTAGAGAGGAAATAGATAAAAAAGTACAGGAGTGTGGGAAATTGATTGAAACCTTGAATGAACAATATAGAAAACAAGCAGAACCCATGAAACAAACTCAAACAGATATCCAAGAATCAAAAAATTCTATTGAAATCTGGCAAAATCATTTAAATGAAGCTGAGAATAGAATTTCAGACCTTGAGGACAGGATCACAGTTAGCAATCATGAAAGGCTAGAACTTTTAAAAATAACAAAATAGCAGGAAATGACAATCCAGCAACTTCAAGATGACAAGAAACAATCTAAGACTAATAGGCATCAATGAAGAAGCAGGAGTCAACACAAACGACATCAGTAAACTATTCACAGAAGTAATAGAAGAAAATTCCCAAACATAGGGAAAAAATCTGTTATACAAACAAGTGAGGCATACAGAATGCCAAATAGTCACAACTAACATAAATCTACACCCAGACATATAATAATTAAGATCCCAGACATGCAGCATAAAAACAGAATACTAAAAGCTGTTAGAGAAAAGACACAACTCACCTATCAAGGAAAGCCCATTAGAATCATGGCAGACTTTTCAGCACAAACCCTCAAGTTAACACTAGCTTGAAGTATTTTAAGCTTTGAAAGAAAACAATTTGCAACCCATATTGATGTACCCAGAAAAACTTCTTTCAAATTTAATGGAGAAATAAGATACTTCTATGACAAAGAACAACTAAAGAAATTCATGTCCATCAAACCAACTCTAGAAAGAGTACTAAAAGACATACTAGATAGAGATAAAATTGACCATAATATCCAGAACAACAACAGAAAGAAACCATCAGGCAGAGCAAGAAGTTAAATAAGAGGGAAAAGTAGAAAACCAACAACAGGAACATAACATGCCAAAGTTGAGCCAGTGCATATCAGTTATATCCATCTTTGTAAATGGCCTCAATTCACCTATCAAAAGAAACAGGTTGACAGAATGGATCAAGAAACAGGATCCCACAATATGCTATATACAAGGAACACATCTGACTCAAAAGGAAACTAGTAGATTAAAAGTCAAAGGATGGAAAACAGTATTCCATGCAACAGGAATCCAGAAGTAGCTATTCTGTTTTCAGACAATGGGAACTTCAAGCCTAAAATGATTAAAAGAGATAAAGAAGGTCACTACATACTTGTTAGGGGAAAAACTCAAGAGGAAGCACTAACAATTATAAACATATATGCACCAAATACAGGAGCACCCAATTATATAAGACAAATACTAATGGACATAAAAAACCAAATACACAAGAACACAATTGTATTAGGAGACCTTAATACCCCACTGTCACAAAGAATAGATCAACTAGATGAAAAGTCAGCAAAGAAATAATAGAACTCAATTATAACTGTGAGCAAATGGACTTAGTAGATGTTTACAGAGTGTTCCACCCAATCACATCAGAATATAAATTCTTCTCAGCTGCACATGGAATGTTCTCCAATATACATCATATACTAACCCATAAAACATTCTTAAGTAAATGTAAAGGGATTGAAATTATACTATGCATATTATCTGGCCATAGTGCACTGAAACTGAAAATTAATGGCAAAAGAAATTGCAAAGCCTGAATAAATACATGGAAATTAAATAACAACCTTTTGATCAACCAGAGGGTTACAAGTGAAATTAAAGAAGAAATAAAGCAATACCTACAATTCAATGAAAATGTGGATACAACATACCGTAACCTGTGGGATGCAATGAAAACAGTCCTAAGAGGGAAATATATGGCAATAAATTGTCATATCAAGAAAATGGAATGAGCACAAATAAACAATCTAATGCTACATGTCAAGCTTCTAGAAAAAAGAAGAGCAAGTCAAACCCAAAGCTCATAGAAGAGAGGAAATAGTAAAGATCAGAGCAGAAATTAATGCAATTGAAACTAAAATAATACAAAGCATTAATGAATCAAAGAGCTGGTTTGTTGAGAGAATAAACAAAATCGATAAACTTCTGCTAGAATCTTATCAAGAAAAAGAAAGAAAAAACTCAAATTCATTCAATAAGGACTGAAAAGAGAGAAAATACTACAGATTCCATGGAAAAAAAAGATAATGAATACTTACTTTGAAAATCTCTACTCACATATAGTGGAAAACACAGAAGGAAATGGACAGATTTCTAGAAACATATGAACTACCAAAGCCCAATCAACAAGATATAACAATTTTGAATAACCCAATAACAGCTATTGCAATGGAAAGCATGATTAAAAACTTAGCAGCAAAGAAAAGCCCAGGTCCTGATGGGTTCACAGCTGAATTCTACAAGAAATTTAGAGAAGATTTGATACCAATACTCCTTAAACTCTTCAATGAAATTGAAAGGGAAGCAGTCCTCCCTAAATCATTCCTGGAGGCAAATATTACTCTGATATCAAAATGAGAGAAATGCCCAACCACAAAGGAGAACTATAGGCCAATATCACTAATGAACATTGATGCAAAGATTATTAATAAAATACTGGCAAATAGAATGCAGCAAATCATCAAGAAGATTATACATCACAACCATGTGGGATTTATTCCAGGAATGCAGGGATGGCTTAACATATGCAAATCAATAAATGTAATACACCACATCAACAGTACCAAAAACAAAAACCACATGATCATCTCAAGAGACCCAGAAAAAGCTTTTGATAAAGCCCAACACTTGTTCGTGATAAAAACCCTACAGAAACTTGGAATCGATGGTATGTACCTCAATCTGATGAAGGCCATCTATGACAAACCAACAGCTAACATTACACTAAATGGACAAAAACTGAAAGCTTTCACTCTAAAATCAGGAACAAGACAAAGATGTCCACTATCACCATTCCTATTCAATATAGTCCTGGAATTAGACAGAGCAATCAGACAAGACAGATAAATAAAAGGAACAAAGTTAGGAAAGGAAGAAGTTAAATTATCGCTATTTGCAGATGACAATATACTCTATATAGAAGACCCAAAAAACTCCATTAAAAAACTACTAGAGGTAATAAACAAATTCAGCAATGTAGCTGGATACAAAGTCAACACTCAAAAATCAATAGCATTCCTGTACACAAACAAAAAACTTGCTGATAGAGAAATTATGGAAATATCACCTTTCACAATAGCATCTTAAAAAATGAAATACTTAGGAATCAACCTAACCAAGAATGTAAAAGACCTACATGTGGAAATTTACACTGCTCTAAAAAAGGAGATTGAAGGTGATATTAGAAAATGGAAGGATATTCCTTGCTCTTGGTTAGGAACAACTAACATTGTGAAAACGGCCATACTCCCAAAACTGTTACACAGACTTAATGCAATCCCAATCAAAATATCAATAACATATCTTACAGATCTAGAGAAAACACTCCTAAAATTCATTTGGAAACAGACAAAACCTAGAATAGCAAAGGTGATTCTGGGCAACAAAGGCAAGGCAGGAGGCATCTCAATTCCTGACTTAAAACTATACTACATAGCCACAGTGATAAAAATCAGCATGGTACTAAAAAGAAATAGACCTGAGGATCAATGGAACAGATCAGAAGATGCAAACACAACTACAAAGACACTCAGCTACCTTATATTTGACAAAGGGGCTAAACATGTTTACTGGAAAAAGGATAGCCTCTTTAATAAATGGTGTTGGAAAAATTGGCTTTGCACATGCCAAAGACTGAAACTAGACCCATTCCTATCATCATACAGTAAACTAAAGTCAAAATGGATCAAAGATCTAAATATTAAATTAGAAACGCTAAATCTACTGGAAGACAAGGTAGGTACAAATCTTGGAGACATAGTGGTAGGCAGAGAATTCATGAACAAAATGCAAACCATATGGGAATTACTTCAAAGAATCAACAACTGGAACCTCATATTATTAAAAAGTTTTTGCACTTCAAAAGAAGTCACCAACAAAGTGAAAGGAAAACCCACAGAATGGGAAAAAATTTTAACCAGCAACCCCTCAGACAAAGTACTTACATCCAGAACACATAAAAAAATTGAAAAACATCAAGCCCTCCAAATTCAAAGACCCTCTTCAAAAATGGGCATCTAAGATGAACACATACTTCTCAGGTGAAGATATACAACTGGCAAATAAATACATGAAGAAATGTTCACCATCATTGATCATTTGTTAAATGCAAATTAAAACAACATTGAGATTTCATCTCACTCCGGAAAGAATGGCTGCCATCAAGAAATCAACTGATAACAAATGTTGGCGAGGATGTGGGGAAAAAGGAACACTGCTCCACTATTGGCAGGAGTGTAGTAGACTGGTGCAGCCACTATAGAAATCATATGGAGATTCCTCAAAAAATTAGAATTGAAAGTTCCATTCAATCCAGCTATTCCCCTCCTAGGTATTTTTCCCAGAAAAATTCAAAAGGTCATGTCACAGTGATATATGTGCACCCATGTTTATAGAAACACAATTTGTAATAGATAAATCTTGGAAATAACCAAAATGCCCATCACCGCAGAGTGGATGAAAAAGATGTGCTATTTTTATACAACTGAATATTACTCAGCATAAAAAAGGATGATCTTGAGGTTTTTATAGATAAATGGAGACAACTTGAGACTATCCTCATAAGTTAAATAAATAAGACTCATATTTGTAAATATCACATTGTCTCTCCAGTGTAAAAAATAATAAAAACTGAACAAGTAATAACATCCACAATGTATAACAGATAATGTAAAAATGAAAGGGAAGGAAAGTGCTCTAAAGGATATAACTATTTATGTTTAAGTGTGTAAGATAGATGATCACATTACTAAGTTTTTGTTGGATCATTGAACAGAATGGTTTGCACTGTCATTATTTGATTGTCCACTTTTTATGCTTTGATTTTGTAACTTGAAAAACTATTTTTAAGATGACAATATCTAATTCATCAACTAGTAACTTCTTAGTATTAATATTTTTTGAAATTCTGTATTATTTCTACCCTTTCTCTGTTTTTCTTTTTTTCTCTAAAAAGAAAGAAAGAAAAGAAAAGAAACCACCAAAAGAGTAAAGAGACAAACCACAGAATGAGAAACAATTTTTTGCCAACCACTCCTCAAAGGACCAACATTGAAAATATATGAAGAACTCAAAAAAAAAAATCAGACCCCTCAAATTTAAAGACCTAATTCAAAAATGGCCATCTGAAATGAGCAGTAATTTCTCAAATGAAGACATATAAACTGCAATAAATATGTGAAAAATACTCCACATTACTGGTCATTTGAGAAATGCAAATTAAAAGGACACTGATATTCCATCACTCCAGAAAGAATGGCTATCATCAAGAAATCAACCAATAACAAAAGCTATTGAGGCTGTGAGGGAAAAGGAATTGTAAACTGGTGAAATTGTAAAGTGGCACAACCATTGTGTAGGTCAGTATGGGGATTCTTCAAAAAAGTGAGTAAATAGCATCTCTTCCCTTTCTGATTACTCCTTCACATTCTGTTTCATTCTTTCCCTCCTGAGTCATCCAGTTTCCCAAAGCTCAGGAGATCATCCTTTTAACTTCAGCCTTGACTCTACTGTATTTTACCTCATTCATCACTTTATCCTGTCCCCAGCCATCTTGACCCCACCACTTCTCACAGAAGGGTAAAATCACTTCCCTAAAGGGGAAAATCACTGCATACCAGCACATGATATTTGTTAGATTTTCTTGTATAACTTTAGAGTTTGCTGCCATGGTTGGAGGTAGCAGGTTAACAGTTGCCACAGTTTGTCAAAAGTCAAGCTGTAGCTGAAACTATTGTTATTACTAACTGTACTACTTCACTCAGGATGTCATACATGTTAGGTTTTTCATTTTTGTTTTTTGGTACTGGGAATCAAACTCAGGACTGAGCTATATCCCTAGCTCTGTTATACATGTTATAATCTGGTTTTCTCCCCTGGAGGATAACATTGTGATTGTATGAGATCATATTCATCACCAAAGGATTGGATGCTGAGCCAAATAGTAAGTTAGCACCCTTTACAAATTGAGAAGATAGGTTCTTGGGATAGCTATAAAGAACCACCTACATTTAGAGGACATCACTGAAAAACACACACCTCCTAGGGAAGCTTCAATACTAGTGATAAAGCTATCTATCATAAGAAATCAGTAAGTACCAACATAGAAAACAAATCAGGTAAAGAAGATAAAATAAAAAATGACAAGATGCAGAAGCAAAATGCAACCCCAGACCCCCAGCCTACCTAGGACAAGCCCAGAACTCAATGAGATAGATAAAATTAGAAGTCAAACACTGGAAATTTCTGAAATGATAGAAACAAAAGTGAAAAAAAAAAACAAGTGGAAAAAGCTATAGAGAAGATAATCTCTAAATTACAAAAAGAAATGATACTTAAAATCAATGATGTTATAGAAGACACAGATGAAAGAATAGATGAGCTTAGAAAAATGATGGAAACAAAAAAATGCCTAACATAGGAAAGATATGGAATCCATGAAACAGATCCAACAGAAAACCAAGAGATTAAAATCTCCACTGAAAATATATGCAACAGATTGAATGAAGGAAAGGATAGAATTTCAGATCTTGAAGACAGAATTGCAGCTAGTGATCATGAAAAGAACAATACCTTAAAAATAGCAAGAGACCATGAAAAGTCAATCCAACAGCCAGAAGATAAACCTAAGAAGAATAACATAAGATTAATTGGGGGCAATAAGAAAGCTGAAGATAGTACAAATACCAAAAAAACCTCTTCACAGAAAGAATGACAGAAAATTTCCCCAGCATGGATAAAGAATTTGATATATAAATAATTGAAGCATCTATAACTCCAAACAGCCATAACCAAAATAAAACTACACCAAGACTTATAATAATCAAGATTCCAGAAAGTCAACATAAGGACAGAGTATTAAAAGCCATTAGAGAAAAGAAACCGATCACCTATAAAGGAAAGCCCATCAGAATCATGGCAGACTTCTCAACACAAACTCTTAAGTCAAGAAGAGCTTGGAGTGAAGTATTTCAAGTCCTGAAAGAAAACAACTTCCAATCCAGATTGATGTACCCTGGAAAACTATCTTTCAAAATTAATGGGGAAATAAAAAATACTTCCATGGCAAAGAACAACTGAAGAAATTCATAACCTCCAAACCAACACTACAAGGAGTACTAAAAGATATTCTAGACAGAGATAAAAATGACCACAATTCCAAGAACAACAACAGAAAGAAACCACTATGCAGGCAAGCAGTTAAACAAAGGGGAAAAGCAGGGAACCAACAGCAGAAAAATACCATGATAAAGATAAGCCAAATACATATCAGTTATAATTATCAATGTAAATGGCCTCAATTCACCAATCAAAAGAAACAGACTGGCAGAATGTATCAAGAAACAAGATCCAACAATATGCTGTATACAAGAAACACATTTAACTAAAAAAGAAATTTATAGACTGAAAGCCAAATGATGGAGAACAATCTTTTTTGCAAAAAGAATTAAAAAAAAATCAGGAGTAGCTGTTCTGTTTGCAATTTGAAATTCAAACCAAGAATGATCAAAAGATAAAGAAGGTCACTACATACTTGTTAGGGGAAAACTTCAAGAGTAAGAGATAACAATCTTAAATATGTATGCACCAACACAGGAGCACCCAACTATATAAGACAATTATTAATAGACATGAAAAATCAAATAAGCAATAATATAATTGTAACAGAAAACCTTAATACCCCATTGTCACAAAGAGATAGATCAACTAGACAAAAAAATCAGCAAAGAAATATCAGAAATGAACCAATCTGTGTGCAAATGGAGTTAGTAGATGTTTTCAGAGTGTTCCACCCAACATCATCCGAATACACATTCTTCTTAGCTGCACATGGGACATTTTCTAAAATAGACCATATACTGGCCCACAAAACATGCTTATGTAAATACAAATGAATCTAAATTATTCCATGCATTTATCTTACCATAGTGTAATGAAACTGGAAATTAATGACAAAAGAAACTACAAAAACTCCATAAACATATGGAAATTAAATAACACCCTCCTGAACAACCAATGGATCACAGATGAAATTAGGGAATAAATTAAATATCTAAAACTGAACAAGAATGAGGTACAATGTACCAGAACTTATCAGTCACACTGAAAGAAGTCCTAAGAAGGAAATTTATACCAGTGAATTCTCACACCAGGAAAACAGAACAAGCACAAGTAAAAAACCTGATGTTGCACCTCAAGCTTCTAGAAAAAAAAAGAGCAAGACAAGCCCAAAACCTATACAAGGGAAGAAATTATAAATATCCAAGTAGAAATTAACACAATGGAGGCTAAGAAAACAGTACAAAGAATTAGTGAATAAAATAGTTGGTTCTTTGAAAGAATAAATAAAATTGATAAATCCTTAGCCAGCCTTATCAAAGAAAGGAAAGAAAAGACTCAAATTCATGTATTTGAGCAAGGAAAAGGATGAAATCACTACAGGCCCTGTGTAAATTCAGAAGATCATCAATACCTACTTTGAAAATCTTTACTTTCATAGGATGGAAAACACAGAAGAAATGGACAGATTCCTAGATACATATGAATTACCAAAACTGAACCAAGAAGACATAAAAATTATAAATAATCTGTCAGTTAATGATATTGAAATTATAATTAAAAATTTACCAACAAAGAAAAGCCCAGATCCTGGTGGATTCCCTATTGAATTCTACAAGAAATTTAGAGAAGATTTAATGCCAATACTCCTCAAACTCTTCAATGAAATTGAAAGAGAAGCAATACTCCCTAACACGCCTGGAGGCAAGTATTATTCTGATACCAAAATCAGAGAAAGACCCAACCAAAAAAGAGACCTACAGGCCAATCTCCTTAATGAAGATAGATGCAAAAATCCTCAATAAGATACTCATAAATAGAATGCAGCAAATCATCAATCAGATTATACACTGCGGCCAAGTAAGATTCATCTCAGGGACTCAAGGACGGTTCAACATACACAAATCATTGGGCTGGGGATTTAGCTCAGTGGTTTAAGCGCTTACCTGGCAAGTGTAAGGTCGTGAGTTCAATCCCAGGTACCAAAACAACAACAACAACAAATCATCTACAAAGCTAAAAACAAAAATCACATGATCATCTCAATGGATGCAGAGAAAAACTTTTGACAAAGCCCAACATTCATTCATGATAAAAACCCTAAAGAAAATTGAAAAAGAATGTCTTTACCTTAATCTGTTAAAATCCATCTATGACAAACCGAGAGCCACCATCATACTAAATGGACAAAAACTCAAAGCTTTACTCTAAAATCAGGAACAAGACAAGGATGTTCACTATCAACACTCCTACTAAATATAGTTCTGGAACCATTAGCCAAAACAATTAGACAAGAGAGAGAAATAAAAGGAATAAGAATAGGAAAGGAAGAAGTTAAATTATTATTTGCAGATGACATGATACTCTACCTAAAAGACCCGAAAAACTCCACCAACAGACTTACAGATTTTATAAATAAATTCAGTAGCATAACTGGATACACACTCAACACTCAAAAATCAATAGCACTCCTGTATACAAACAACAAAGTGACCAAAAGAGAAATTAGGGAAACCATACTCTTCGCAGTGGCATCTGTCTTTGTTAATTTCTTTCATTGCTGAGACAAAATACCTGATGCTCAAAATGAAAAAAGGAAAGATTTACTTAGGTTGCAGTTTGTGGAGGTTTCAGTTCATACTCAGTTGGCTGCAAGGAAGGGTGGCGTGACCAAGGGGTGACTGGTCATGCCGGTTGTCACAGATACCCAAAGCAACAAGAGCAAAAGGGCAAAAGAGAGGAGCACATCTCTTTTCCTCCCTTATATTGTATGCAGGCTACCCACCCCAGGGCAGGTGCAGCACTCACAGTGCCAATCCCAGCACTAGACAATGAAACAATCACAAATTCTAGATTCATCTATGATTGCATAAGGCTTTGGGGGGACATCCAGAGACAAACCATAACAGCATCCCCCAAAATGATTCAATCTAACAAAGGAAGGAAAAGAGCTATACATTGAAAATTACAGTACTTGGAAAAAGGAGATTGAAGAGGATATTATAAAACAGAAAGATACTACTTGCTTGTGGATAGGAAGAACCACCATAGTGAAACTGGCCATAGTCTCAAACTTCTTATATAGATTTAATGCAATCCCAATCAAAATACCAATAGCATACCTCACAGAACTAGAGAAAATATTCCTAAAATTCATTTGGAACCGAAGAGACCTAGAATAGCAAAAGCATTCCCAGGCAACAAGAAAAGGCAGGAGGCATAAAAATTACTGACTTGAAATTATACTACAAAGCTACTGTAATAAAATCAGCAAGGTACTGGCAAAAATAAAAACAGACTCGAGGATCAATGAAACAGATTAGAAGATGCAGACATAACTATAAACATACTCAGCCACTTTATCTTTGACAAAGGGGCCAAACGTGTTCACCAGAATGAACCTCTTTAATAAATGGTGCTGGAAAAACTGGCTCTTTATATACTGAAGACTAAAAATAGATCTATGTCTATCAAAATACACTAAACTAAAGCCAAAAGGGACCAAAGACCTAAATATTAAAACACAATGACTAACTCTAGTGGAAGAGAAAGTAGGTACAAATCTTGAAGAAATAGGTGTAGGCAGAGTCTTTACTAACAAAACCCAAACTTCACTGCAAATACTTCAAACAATCAACAACTGAGACCTCACCTTATTAAAAGCCTTTTGCACAGCAAATAAATCTCCAACAGAGTGAAAAGTCAACCCACAGAGTGGAAAAAAATTTTAGCCAACTGTCCCTCAGACAAAGGACTTATATCTGGAACATATAAAGAACTGAAAAAAAATCAGAACTCACAAATTCAAAGACCCAATCCAAAAATGGGAATCTAAGATGAATACACACTTCTCAGGTGAAGAAATACAAATGGCATATAAACACATGAAAAGATGTTCAACACTGTTGGTCATTCAAGTGATGCAAATTAAAACAACACTTAGATTCTATCTAATTTCAGAAAGAATGGCTATCATAAAGAAATCAACCAATAACAAATGCCAGAAGGGTTGTGCGGGAAAAGGAACCCTTCTGTGCTGTTGGTGGGAGTGCAGACTGGTGCAGTCAGTGTAGAAATTAGTATGGAGATTCCACTAAAAGCTAGGATTAGAAGTCCCATTCAGTTTAGCTATTCCCCTTCTGCGTATTTTCCAAGAAGAATTAAAAACTTCATACCACAGAGACATGTGTACACTCATGTTCATAGTAACACAATTTGTAATAGCTAAATCGTGGAAACAACCCAAATTCTTATCAACTGAGAAACAGATAAAAAAAAGATGTAGTATTATTATACAGTGGCGTATTACTCAGCCATAAAAAGGATAATCTTGAGACCTTTATAAGTAAATGGTTTCAACTTGAAACCATACTCATAAGTGAAATAAATCAGACTCACATGTGTATACATCATATTAACTCTCTGGTGTGAGAAATTGAAGGAGTAAATAAGGTCTAAAATGTATAATAAACATTGTGAAAAGATAAACTGCTCAAAAGAAAAAACAATCTAGGATGGTAATAACGGGAAAGGAATCAAGGGAAAGGGGGAAAAATATAAGTCAGTTATAGTATTCCTGTTTCTTAGCTCATTAAAAAGGAAGACTTGTGCTAATATCGATAAGAGAAATTTTAATGCCCATATCTTGTACTCTGAATAACTAAAGATACAATGTACAATGTGTTAACTATTGTTATTTTCCTATTATTTTGTTATGAAATTTTGTTCTGCATTTTTTCCATAAAATTAAAAATTAAAAAAAAAATGAAATTCATTTTGACTGGAAATAGGTAGCACAAAAGATCAGAAAGGGGCGGGGGACGTAGCTCAGTGTGGCCCTAAGGTTTGATCCCCAGAACCAAATAATCATAATACAAATATAACAAAGCGTTTAGAGTGAAAGGTAAGGCTTGTCTGACCGCAGGATACCTGTCTAGAGGCAAACACGGCACCTGTTTCCGGGTTCACATCCCATATTTATCCTGTACCATCAGTCTGAATTGCGACTGCACATTCGAATCTCCTGGAGGAAAATTAAGACACCAGTGTTTGCTTTCTCCCTCCTAGATATTATGACTTAATTGGTGCAGAGCGGGTTCAAGCACTGATATTTTTTTGAAGCCCCCTCAAGGACATTTACCTATACCTGGAGTGGGCAAAACCCACTTCTATGCATATACAAAACTATGTATGTATCTTTAAACAAAAGAGGCATTTAGTAACCATTGTTAAAAGGGGGGCAGGTGGTGTATACTAATCCATATTTTAAAAATATTATACCCTAAGATTGACATATCAGGGAATAGAAAGCTGCATTTTGCTACTTTTTGCAAAGTAAACCACCACTTGGTAGCTTAAAACTTTTTTTAAATTTTCTGTTGGTCAGGGATT